>OVAF01003187.1:0-13098 GCA_900406245.1 Odontarrhena argentea
ATTTGTCAAGTTCAACCGCCTATCAAAAAAACCAGTTGACATAAATTTGTTGACCAGCGAAACCACATCGTCTTTAACTATTGACCATGATTTCTGATAAAATAGAGCAGTCATACCATCCGGTCCAGGGGATTTTTCCGGATGCATTTTAAATAAAGCCCGTTTAACCTCTTCCTCCGTGATTTCTTTAGTCAGACTCCTATTCATTTCCTCAGTAACTTTAGCAGGAACCTCCCGTAAAACCTCGTCCAAATTCACTGGATTCGAAGACATAAAAAGGTTTTCAAAATACTTGACCGCGATATTTTCAACCCTCGATCCGAGGTAATCCATTGTCCCGTAGAATTTGACAATCCCACAATTCGATTAGAAATGTCAATTTTATAGTCTCATCCACGCAACGCGTGGACTTTCCCTAGTTCATAATATTTTCGCCTTTCTGAATTATTTAAGAATTTTTTTTCTAAAATGACGTGGTCCTTTTCATACTCATTTTTTTAGAACCCTTAAAAAGTCACAAATACCCATCAATATTTTTAAAAAATAATATAATATATCATTCTAAAAAAACCTGCGCTTAGCGCGGGGCAAGAACTAGTATTCCTAAGGACATTTAACCAAAACAAACAAGAAGAACCTAAACTGAGATGGGCGGCGAGGGAGGAAGAGTAGACTTAATCAGCACTCTACGGATGTGATCCTCCATCATATACTCTATCTGTTTTATTCCTACCGAACTCGCCATCAGAACATCCCTCTTGTCTAGACGATGGAAGCATGTATGGTGCAACACACCTTGTCTCTCCTTGAGTGGCGATACACTGGAGATGGCTTCGATATACAAAACACAAAATAGCTACATAGCTCCCAAGATGATGAATATACACCTCCAATCCAGCAGGATCCAGTATACTCCCCACATCAACATGTGGATTGAGTTGGCTATGTCACGTAACGTGGACAAGATGTCCTTGGAGGTTCCGTTTCATGGTAACTATACATATAACTTCCCTTCTTCTTCTACATCGATTCCTCTATCAAGGAACTCACCCTTAAGCTATCCTTTGCTGATATTAATTCGAGATGCCCTGTGTCTTGGACATCTCTTACCAAGTTGTCCTTGGATGGATGTAGAATCTCCGATGAAACCATGGCTAAGATTCTAGCTGGTAGTCCTGTTCTCGAAACCTTAACATTACATCACTGCAGATTTGGGGTTCTTGATCTCAGGAACTCACCGCGTCTAAGAGCATTAAAAATTGTCTCCAACGGTTAAGTTCCAGGGCCAACGCAAATAGTGGCACCATACCATTCTCTAAGATTGAAAGTCAACTCTCACTTACCATGTACATTAGTTGATGCCTCGTCTTTAGTCGAAGCCAAACTCGGCATTTGCTTTGGCTTACCTGAAACCCAGGCCGGTACTCTTCAAATCATGGTGCTAAAGATGCTAGAAAAGCTGGACAACGTAGAGAAGCTTACTTTGAGTGTAAAAATTCTTCAGGAATGATTTTACTCAGTTGGAGTTTCTTTAGGCTTTGTTTTTCTATTAGTTTAGATTCGGTATCAGTGATTGCTTTATCCATTTTGTTTACATGTAATTTGTGTTTTGCTATTCACTGTCATTTTGTGCTTTCTGCTAGATCCTTTCTCTTGCTGAGCTTTGTCGTATTCCTATCCCGATGTTCAAGGTCAAAGCTTTAACTCTGGAGATACACATCTTTCAGTATGTTATTCCTGGTATAGAAAGGGCCGGGTGTTACAAAACTCACCTGATTTAAAGAAGCTAACGATAAACACAGATCATCACAACACCATTCAGGTAGTAAACCAATTTTATTTTATCTGACCATTGTAACCATTTGACCATTCTGTTGTACAGGGTTCGTATCTTGACAACCACTTGGCTTCGCAAGGCATCAATCCGGATCTGTGTTGGAGATCAAAAGATGGAATCTTATGGAACAAGTCTTTTCATAATGTAGAGTCCAAACACTTGGCTTCGCTCGTGGAACTTTTGCTAAAAAACGCAAAGAAATTAGAGAAAATGGTTGTATATTTGGAAGACAATTTAAAAGAGCTGGTTCCCCCACTTTCTCATTATACACCAATGTCTCCATTGTTCCCTCAACTAGATGAGTCGGGATTAGTCTCTAGTTGATCTTATTGTTATTTTACATCGAACTTCAGTTAAACCTATTAGAAGAAGACATTAATTTATTTACTTAATCAAAGGGTTCAAAGCAGGTTATTTCTCACTACAATAAATTCCATTGTGTACAGTCAATGACGTTATGATGATTTTTAATCACACAAAAGTAGTGTTTCTCTTAAGAAAATACAATTTGGATAATTAACTGCATAAATCCCAACTTTCGTCTAAAAAATTGGCAGCATTGGATATGGATTCATGCGCAAAATAAAGTCTCGAATGATCTTTGCAGAGTAATCAATAGGGTGCGCTATGGGTGGCATGTATATCTGATAGGAGGAGGAATAAGAGCATCATTACTCATGAATGGAGATCTTTTGATTAAATTAATAATAATTATATTAATTAATTAATCTAATGATTCCTAAGAATTTTTTTGTGAAAACCCCCTTGTACTCATGATCCCTAAATGGGGATCTTTAGAATAATTTAATAATTTTTTTAATCAATTAATTATTATTTATTTTACACAATTATACTATTAATTAAGGTAAAATATCAAAACATATTCAAATTAATAAAATTCAAACTTTAAAAAAACACAAATATTTAATTTTACATAATTCAGGAAATTTAAAATATTTCACAAAATCGGGGAAAAAAATACAAGCATTATTCAAAAAAAATACAAACATTATTCGCCCAATCTGCTCTTCCAGTGAGTTTAGGTCTTTTGCCAAAAACCAAGACTTCGTTGAACATTTTTCTTTCACTCTAGGAAATACTTGTTCTCCATGTGCAATCACCTGAGATTCATGCAAATGTTGTACCCACCTTAGATTCAGAGAAAAATAGCCAGAATCTCTTTTTTTTTTTTTTTTTTGAGCAAACCAAATATATTAATAGCAGAAGCTTCAAATAGCAGAGTTTACAGATACCAGAATCTCTAAAAGCACAATATATATACCAATGGCAAAATGTTCCTTGAAGAGCACAAGCGTCGTTGCAAAGACATAAATGTTTCGAAAGTCAATGCTAGTTAATATCATACCTGCAAAAGACGCGGCAAATTGAGATGCAATTTTGGGAACCTCCTATCATCTAACATTTGTTTCTTCATAGCAAATCCACCTAATGTCAGACATGATCATTCATATCAAACCAACAAAAAGGCACAAAGTTGAAAAGAAATAATCAAATAATTCACAAACTCCTTATTCACACATAGACTAATGTTTAAATAGAGTCTTAATGACATAAGAAGAGAGCTAACCTCTATCCATTTCCAGTTCCACCACATCCAATTCGATCTCAAGTTTAGTGACAACATCTTGAAGCTGATCAACATGTGTGTCAATAATATGCACGACAAGTACCCCTAAACCCTAAACCCTAAACCCAATTTTAACTTAAGCACCCCTCATGCTCCACCAGTACTGTTGGTCTAAGAGCTTTGGTCTTTCTTGGATATAAAGGTACACACCTTTATGAATTACACATCATGTTGCATGTATAACTATATATATAACTTAGAATATTCAAATTACAAGCAAACATGTCTTTGCATTCAGTTACACCTTTATGAATGACATCACATTGCATGTGCATAAATCCCTTTAAAACTTAGGATAATCAAATTATAAACAAATATGTATGAATATGCTTACTCTCTGTTATTGCTGGAACAAGTTGCGACTCTTACAAGAAGATGTTGTTGATGTGGAAAAAAAAAAGCAATTTTAAGAGAACGTGAAATATAAGAAGAAAAGGATTTCGTGAAGAATGTGAAGAATGGCAATATTCACTTTACCTTAAGTTAATATTTCTTAAAGATTTTAACTCACTCTAAAAGGTTTCTTATTCCCATGAATATAAAAGGGATTGAAGATACTTTTTTATGGTTAGACGTTTATGAACAAAAGCGCTATTGTTGAGCTTTTGTGTTTAAAGATAGTTTGTGAAATCTATACGGTGCAAGTTTTAGAGATCTACAAAGAGTTTGCTAGGCTTAATTGTTAGATTGGATTTATGTTGGTGTCAAACCAAGTGTAACTTAGGTGTTATGTAAAACCTCTCAAAGGTTCTTTGAAAAGAATTCTAATAAAGGAAAAACACAATGTTATGTAATTGAGAAATTACTTGTGCTTGGTTCGTCTGCATTTTCTAGTGGTATCAGAGTGGGCATCTGAATCAAGTTGTTTTTAAACAACAGGTGAAGATCTTGAGGAAAGATGGATTTAGGCAAAGATTTAGTGGTTGTGCACCGTCCTTTGGACTTTCTAGAAAATGGTGGATAGCTCATTGGAAGGTGAAGATAATTTAATTGATGCGTGGTATGGATGAAGGGTGTTGGAAAACGATCATCAAAGGATGGACATCACCCATGTGCAAAGGAGAAAAAAGTAAAGACGTTGAGAAAGATCTAGATCTGCGGACTGATCTTGAGAAAAAATTGTCAAAGTGGAATGTTAAAGCACTTGGAGTTATATTGAACTTTGTAAGTGATGATCAATTCAAGTCAATTCAAAGTTGTACTTCAGCGAAGCAAGCTTGGGATAAATTGCAAAAGCAGTACGAAGGAACATCAAACGTCAAGCGCTCAAAGGTTGATATGATCACTGAAAATTTTGAAAACCTTAAGATGGGTGACGATAAAACCATTAAAGAGTTTAGTGCCAAGCTTAGTGGGTTGGCTAGTGCTGGAAAAAATCTTGGGAAGAGTTTCAAGGACAAGAAGTTAGTGAAAAAGCTTTTAAGGAGTCTTCCTCCACGTTACGAAACAAAGAATACGACAATGGCTATAGCTCTCGACACTGATACAATGGATTTTGATGAGTGTACGGGACACTTACAAGCATATGAGATGGAGATTGCCTCATACAAAGCTGAAATGCCTAAAGAAGTTGCTCTCGCAGTATCAAAAGACAATCAAGAGATTAAGGAGATAAAAGAGCAGCTGAGCTTCATGGCAAAGAATTATAGAAAAGCCATAAGAAAAATGGAAAGAGGAAATAAGAAGAATTATGTCAAGACCAATCAAGATGAAAGTCATTGATCTTCAAGGAAGTCTTCTCCACAGTATTCTGAATGTCAAGGATTTGATCACTATAAGGCTGATTGTCCCACTGCAAAGAAAAGAGAGGTTAAGTGTGAAGAATGCAAAGGCTTTGGACAAAACGTTTCTGAGTGTGTTAATCTACTTCCTAGAAAGAGTAAGTCCAACATTGGAGAATGTGACACGAGCTCTGAAGATGGAGATTCAAATGAAACCATTGGTTATTGTGCATTCACCGTAATTATAGAAGAAGAAAAATCAAAGGATGAATGTGCACGCAGAAAGGAAGGAGAAGCCTCAGAGAGCGAAACTGGTGATCAGGAAGAATTCGATAAGAAGGCTAAATACAAGGAGCTATATCATAGTTGGCTTGGATTAGGAGAAAAAAATGTGTCGCTCGTTGAAGAAAAACTCAAGCTGTAGGAGATAAACTCAAGACTACAAGATGCTCTTGGAACAACGCCTGGGCTGTTTGAACAGCGCCCAGAGGAGAAACATGGGCTTGATTTGAACAAAAATGGAAGAACATGGAAACGCAATAATGGTCTTGGTTATCAAAGAGTAAAAGCTGCTGATATGATCACTTTTATTCCTGGAACAAGTTATCGGAACAAGCTTGTGGTTATTCCAGCACAGAAAACTGTTGATCCGAATCAGATTCATGATAAAAGAGAGGGTCATGGTTGTGGATGTCTTGGATACATCAAGAGACACTGCTACATGATCGAATTAGAACACCGTTGAAATAGGGAAAGTTCTTTTCAAACAAGAAGAAAACTTGGCGAGTATGGATGAACAAGGCTGATCTTTATCCAGTTCGAAGTAAAAATGTCATGATGCTTTCACCTCTACAAACTCAACAGATGAGATGACTAGGATCAGAAAGAAGATTTAATTAGCACATAAAGCACTTCAAGACAGTGCAACCAAGAACGTGTTAAAAATTTTCAAGTGAATTATGCCAACTAAGCAGGGAAAGAATGACGCGCTTAACCTTCATTTTGGTTCTGGAGAAGTTTGGTCGAATGAATGCTTGGATTGACAAATTCAGTTAAAAAGAGGGAGAATGAAAGTGAAGTGTTTCTGAGGTGTTTAAGCTACTGGAACAAGTTGTTGGAACAAGTTGCGATTGTTTCAACAAGATGCTACTAACGTGGAAAAAAGCAATTTTCAGATAACGTGAAATATAAGGAGAAAAGGATTTCGTGGAGGATGTGAAGAAAGGCACTTTATCTTAAGTGAATATTTCCTAGAGATTTTAACTCTAAAATGTTTCCCATGAATATAAAAGGGATTGAAGATACTTCTTTAGGTTTTGTGAACAAAAGCTGTTGTTGAGCTTTTGTGTTGAAAGAGAGTTTGTGAAGTATATACGGTACAAGTTCTAAAGATCTACAAAGAGTTTGCTAGGCTTGTTAGATTGAATTTATGTTGTTGTCAAACTTGTTGGGGATGTCCTGAAATCATTTTGTACTTACTCTACATAAAGTTGTAACGTCGAGATTTGATAGTCATATAATATTAGGTAATTATAATGTTTTGCTAGAGACCGCTTATAGTCTATAGGCTCTAAAGCCTATTACTTATATTATATGATCTTACAGGGTCACCTAAGCAAGCTGGATCAATATATAATTGGGTTGAGATGATTATTTTACATATATGATATATAATGTATAAAAGTAATATATATATACATATATATATATATATGTATAAACGTTTGTTCTAGGATCAAGATCTATAAGTCACTAGCATCTCGTTTAGATCCAGTTTGTGTGTGTGTGGATACCAGTAGAGGCAAAACCCTTGGAGTGCTAAACCTCTAATCGATTCAGTCCATCTTTCCGCTGCAAAATATCCAATAATATTCAAAATCTTATTGTCTAAATTTAATTCAGTGTTTACATGAGTTCTACTATTGAATTTGTAAATTGATATTTATAATTGTTATAAATAGGTACGAATTCTTTCAAAATCAAGTGTAATTTAGGTGTTGTGTAAAACCACTCAAAGATTATTCATGAAAAATTAAAATAAAGGAGAAATACAATGTTATGTATTTGGGAAATTCACTTGTGCTTGGTTCGTCTTTGTTTGCAAACTATGCTGGTGTATGACCACTTGAAATAAAATTGTAATCCATAAAGCCGAATTTTCTAGAAACAGAATGAAATCAAACAAAATCCTAAGATGCACCACCAATCACAGAGTTAATAACTAATTACATGCTATAAAACATACAGAATGATCTCAGATTTGGGGATAGCTATGTTGTTGACAAATAGAGAACACGTACAGACAATTTTCTTTAGTCCTAAAGTATAAAAGAAACAAAAATAAATCTATTAAAATCCTATAGTCAAAGGTTTCAATAATTTCCATTTTATTTGTTTGGTATTGAACTTAAAGAAACGCTCTCCAAAAGCCTGCTACTTGGCTTTCACCTCTCATCTTTAAATTCCCTCATATTCATCTCTTCCTCTACACAACCACAAATCTCAGTAAAAATCAAATCTATCTCTCTCAAGTCTTCGAAAATGGCCACTGAAATTCAGCTTCCTTGCGATTGAAAAGGTGTCTGCATGGGATGCAAGCCCATGCCACCAACCGAAGAATCCCTCACGTGTGGTATGTGCGTTACCCCGTGGTACACATCCGGTCTCTTATCTCCTCATGAATCTCTCGCTTCCACTCTAGAGTGGCAGTGTCTGGATTGCTCGGGTGAAGTCGATCCTCTTCCCATTTCTGGATAAGAAATTGCTCGTTCGGATCTTTGTGACAGCCATCCGTGCAATCGAGGCTGATCATGAGTCATTGACTGATGCGGAGAAGACGAAGAAGAGGCAGAAGTTATTGAGTGGCGAAGTCGAGGAGGAAGATGAGAAGAAGAAGAGGAGTGGTAAGACTTCGGGTCTTGATCGTGATGTTCTGGCTACGCTTGGTGAGAATTTGAATTGTTCATTCTAAATTCAATTGCCTGAAAGACCTGTCACGATTCATTCCTTTTTTCTTTATCTCTATCTGACTCTTATAATTGTTGATGTCGTGTGTTTTGTTGGATGATTTGACTTGTTTTTGTTAGTTTGTGGAATCTAAGTGTTAAATGACTAATTTATTGCCTCTTTGAGAATTGTGAAGCACTTAATCATCCCTTCAAATGACTCTATATATGATTGTTTCATGGATGATCTTCTTCTATTTTGGTTTAATAGTTGCGGTTTATGAGTTGTTTCTTATAATTCATTATGACTAGTTACATAGTACATAGGAGGGGCCAGACTCTTTAAATGTTGGACTATCTTTCTATCTACTTTTAAAAAAGCAAGGCTGATGGGTGTATTGTATGTGTATTTTTAGACAGCATGTGGGCACAACTTCTGCCTCAAGTGCTTCCAGAAGTGGATTGGTCAAGGCAAGCGCACTTGCGCAAAATGCCGCAGCTCAATCTCTGAGAAAATGGTAAGCAATCCGCGTATCAAGTATGCCCTTGTGGCTGCTATTTGTTTGGTCAAAGTCTCTAAAAGTGCTGCTGTGAGTACTGGAAAAAGTTTTCACTTCATAAGCAACCAAGACCGCCCTGTTAAAGCATTCACAACCGAACATACCAAGAAAACTGGTAAAATGCTTACAATGGCAAGATCTTTGGTCCTATTCCAGCGCAAAATGACCCTGTGAGAAATTAAGGTGTCTTTGTTGGAGAGGTATGGGAGAATAAGATGGAATGTAGGCAATGGGGGGCTCACTTTATGCATGTGGTTGGCGTCGCGGGACAGTCTAATCATGGAGCTCAATCTATGGTACTCTTTGGAGGGTACAAAGATGACAAGACCATGGAGAATGGTTCCTATACACAAGAAGGTTTGCTATTCATTTCCCCTTGCCTTTGGTCCATTTGACGATTATTGTTTATCGCAAGCACACTGGACTATGATATATTTTTTGTTGATAATCTTGTATATTCGCTAATTTATTGACAATCCTCTAATTTGTGTTGAATATGTGGTTGTCCCTGCAACGGAGGAAGAGATATCAATAACAATAAAAGGACTAACAAGGATCAGTCTTCTGGTCAAAAGTTTCACAAGTCTAACCAAGCTTTACGGATAAGTTGCAAAATGGGGTATCTTGTTCGAGTTGTCAGGTTAGCTTGTACTTAATCAAAAGTCTATTGCACTTATAACAACTTTCACATACTCCCAATTTTCTTCAACTTCCCTTTACTAAATTTTGTTCCAGAATAGTGAACGGAATACTTTTCTTTACATTGTAATTTCTTTCTTGAAGGAAGAATAGTTTGTTTTCCTAGAGAGATACTAAGCTTGATTTAGTTATGGTAGGGCAACTTGTAATCTTAGTTCCTTTTTTTAGTTATAATCATGTTCATTGATAAACTCGAAGTATAAGGTGATCTTAACTCCTCAGTTCCTTACCTTATAAACGACCAGGTATCACAAAGAGAAATATTCTGCATATGCCCCTAGGGAATGAGTGAGATATTATGGGGTTTACAGGATCGAAAAGTGCTGACGGAAAGTTGGCATTCAGGTACTCATATAGATGACAACCGTTATTTCAACATGGTCATCTACAAAGATGGAATATAATTCTTACCTATCATGCTTTCTGTAGGGTTCTTTTAAGGTATGTCAGTCCCGTCTGTGAGATGTTATAATGAGCCAACTCCTTGGACTAGGTTTGACCTACTTCTCCAAAAAGCCTTTTTATATTTACTATTCGAGTGTAATTAATGTTATGATATATATGTTGCAGCGATGAGCATGGAGATGGTCCACGGCCTATACCCAATATTCCGAAGCTTAGTATGGCTACAGATGGTTTAAGAGAGAGGAAAGTCCTTCATGGAATTTTGATGTAAGTATTTTTTTTTCCTCGTAGCTTAGTTCTATAACACCAAATTAAATTATTCTGTAAATTCACTCTTCTAACTCTGAGGTGTATAATAGATTGTATACTCTCAATTAACCCGAGAAATACTAAGGACACACTTAAGTCATCCTAGTATAGATTGAGGATCGTTCCACAAAGAGTTATATGAATGTAACACACTAAGCATGCAAGAACTTATATCAACCTAAAGCAATAAGAGTTTATTTTTGGGTTTTCTCAAATCAAGAACTAAAATTAAACAAAAACAAAAGCAAAATAAACTAAAGACAATGAAATCAAATTAAAAGCATTGGACCTTGAGAAACGGCTATTATGATCTAAGGAGTTAGACAACTTTGACTAGTGGTGGACATTTGGGTAATTAAACTAGGCACAAACCTTGGCTACGAACACTACTAATGATTAATCCATTCCCATCATCTAATCACTTCACTAATTATCAAATTCCACTGCTCTCCCGACTGCGGATCACTTATCAATGAGCATTATAATCAAGTTCCAAATACCACTAATCCATTTAACATCATTTCTCAATGGCTAAACAAGATTAGCTAAGAATTTTTTTCATTCAAGCATTTATAGAACACCGTCCGAGTAAGACTAATGTCTAAGTTCAAACTTAGAATGATCAAGGCTAAGCTAGCATTAAACTCCAAATACTGAAGGATCTAAAGATTACCCAACCTCACCCAACACTAATCATTCATCTAACAGCCTAGATCTAGCATTCTCAATGTCCAATTGGAAAACTACTCACACATTCTAAGAGAAACAAAAGCAATAGATAAATCTAAGCTAAGCATCATTAAAGACATATTAAGAAAATGATTAAACAAAAACCAGAAACTTAAAATCCCAAAGAGAAAGAGAGATTACAATGAGGACTAGGGTTCTTAAAGAAACATAATAATTGAGAAAGCCTGAAAAATTAGGTTTGATCAACATTAAGCTTCTATAGTGCATATGGTAAAAAAAACAAGTTTTGGTCAACATTCAGATCCGTGAAGCACATACCCGCATATGGTAAATTTTGTGGCCGGTATGCATCTGGTCGATAAAGAAAATTTTCCTTACCGGCTTGAGGACAATCGGCACACGGTAAGGGGCTGCTCGGTACAAGATGAGTGGCTCAGGTCTTCCATACCGGGATACGTCTTCAGGAGTCTGGCCGGCGCAAAATACCGGTATGTGAGCTTGGAAAGTTTCTCTCACCGGGATATGTAGGTGGTTACAGCGGTATCGGCAGCAAGCCGGTACGGGGGTTATCCGATAGTAAGGGTATGTAGAGAGTGTTGTGATCGGGAAGTGTGGAGACCATAACTTCCTTGTATCAACTCCAAATCTCACGATTCCAAGCCTCAGATCTTCCCAGAATGCGAGGCTAGCTGCTCCCAAAATCTTAGAAAAAATACTTGAGCCCACTCTATTGTACAACCTCTTTTATCACCTAGTACGATCATCTTGGATAGTCTGGACACATTGCGATAAAATCTTCATATCTCCTTCAATGCTGCTCTGGTTGACTTGATTCTACCTCTCGAATCTTCAGGAGACTCTAAGTTACACCAAATCTTAGATCATTTGTTCGAGCCAATTCTTGTAGGACCTCTGATCTTTACTCAGCACCATTTCTGGTTTCTTATTGTGCTACCTTCAAAACCAATTCGAACCACCATTGATTTTACACAACTCAAAGGCCATCAGTAACATATCCAACCCTCATTTTCTCCAAAAGAGACCTAAGAATGCATGAATGTAAGCAAAATGCACTAAAACCATGAAAACTAACTAAATGCAAACCTATGATTAAATATTTACAAAACATGTTAAAACCATGCAAGCTAAGAACCAAAGTAAGACTTTAAGAGAATCAAATAAGATTCAAAACATGGTAAAATAGCATGTTATCAACCTCCACATGATCAGGAAGGTGAAGGTCTATGGAAATGGATGAAGCCTCCACGTACTAGTAAAATATTGGTTAATGTTTTGGATCTGGAGGAGAGGAAGAGTATGAGAAAGGCCATAAAGGCGGCACACTCGAATACTATGAGGCAAAAAGTTTTGAAAGGTTTGTGGTCTAACTTTAAACATTAAGATCTTTCCTTTTTATTAACTTTGTTATGATGGTATCTTCAATCCATGCATTATATTACATATGCATTCACATTTGTATGTGGTTCCGCTGCAGTTCCAAATTTATATAGCACAATTTGTATGGCAGATGTATTTAAGTAAAATCAGGATTTTTTATTTTGTGGAAGTTGAAACATTCACAGATAAATAACTATGTCATAACAAAAAGAAATTTGCCACAAGACTTAACAGCCAAACTCAAATTCAAAAATTTTGGGGAGTTGAAACCTCAACGATTAAATACATCTGCAATAAAAATTTTGCTACATAAATTTACGACTGCAGCAAAACCACATATAAATGTGCACGCATATGTAATATAATGCATATATTGAAGAAAGCAACATAACAAAGTTAATAAAAAAGAAAGATCTTAATGTCTAAAGATAGATCAAAAACCTTTCATAAGTTTTTGCCTCATAGTATTCGAGTGTGCCACCTCTATGGCCTTTCACATGCTCTTCCTCTCCTCCGAATCCAAAACATTAAATGACATTTTACTAGGAGGTGGAGGCTTCATCCATTTCCATAGACCCTCACCATCTTGATCATGTGAGGTTGATAACATCTTATTTACCATGTTTTGAGTCTTATTTTATTGGCTTAAAGTCTTACTTTGGTTCTAGCTTGGTTTTAACATGTTTTGTGAATATTTCATCATAGGTTGGCATTTAGTTAGTTTTCATGGTTTTAGTTCATTTTGCATTTTAGGTACCTTTTGGAGAAAATGATGGTTTGGGCATGTTACTAAAGTTAAATGAGGCCACTACAAGAAAAATGCGTATTGGTAGCGTCGGAATAACGCTATTGTACGATATTATAGCGTTTTAACAAGCGCTCTATC
>OVAF01003188.1:734-13096 GCA_900406245.1 Odontarrhena argentea
ATTGTTTCGAATTTGTCTTTGTATAATTTAAAGTCGTGAGAGTATGGGGCTGGCTACGTAATATATATTACAAAAACCCACGTAGTAAGACCAAATGATTAGTTATGGTCTACCTTTGTTTCCATAATTTATAGAAAGAAAAAAAAAACAATATGTTATTATCAGATTTATAAAGAAAGAAAATGATTATGATGAGGATTATCGAGAAATCTTTGATTAGGAAGCGAATTTCCAGGTGATTGAGAGAGATTTGATTACTAATATTTTTTGTTCTCTTCTGTGATTAGATGATCGCTGGCCCCGTGAATTTTGATTCTTCCTAGTTCCTACTACCGATGTTTCAATTAATTTAACTTAGCATTATTATTGCTAATCTCAACTTGATAATTATTTTATAACTAAAGGTTAACATAAGACATCTCATTCCTTATTCGTCACGAATTTCAACTTAATTAATTAAGTTAGTGACGGATAGAGAATAACTTATAAGATCTTTTTATTTTTCTATATATAGTGTTTATTCTCTTTATGATAGATTTTAAATCAAATAGTAACTTAAACAAATATAATAAAATTCCGTTTTTCATGTTTTGAGGAATCTTGATCAAGTAGGAATTATTTTCTTAAGAAATTTGAGGTAAGCTAGATGGAAAATACATTCAATAGTATGTAGTTTTAACACAAATTTGGCAATAATCAAACAAGCCTCTAATTATAACAAACAAATAAAATGGTATACTCCAATGTTAGTATGCTATATTTATTTGATATAAAAACCAAATTTACCGTTTGGTGGTGTTTCACATATATATATATATATATATATATATAGACATTTGCACTTATATATACATAATACATTTCCTAGTACTTTGATTTCAAGTGCTGATAAGACATGATTGTGATTCCATTAATCACTACATCACAAAACCTAGGGTGCAACCGTGCAAGTAAACTTCATAATTCACATGTATTAAACTGTTATAAGCATACCTAAACCTAATACAGTACCATTAATTCAATAATATATATCTAAATTGTATTATAGGTATGAGTGGTGACTATGGATGTGTCATGTGTGGTGGTTAGAGCATCAAACGTATTTAATCTTTATGAGAATATATATAGTACAAGATTAATTAAAAAATAAATATCATTACTATCTTGAGTATATATATATATAGTTCAAGTTTTCATATACTTAACATTTTATTTTATTAGTAAAGTAAGTTAACTTTTTTTTTGTCGTGTTTGTTCTATGTGATCGATCCATATATGTCAAGTCATTTTTCATCCACATCAATTTTTAAAAATAAATTAAATTTTGGGATACAAAAGTAACGATAAAAAATAATGACAGAAAATGGAAGGAGCATGGTTGAAGGTATTTCATCCATTCATATGCCATAATGAGTATGTACACGACGCCATAATTTCAAGTTCCATATTCAACGCATTTCATAACAAAATCATTAGTCTTTTCTTCGCTATATTTATCTTAGTTTTACATACTTAAGAATTCTGAAACTCGTTGACAAAAAAAAAAAAAAAAAGAATTCTGAAACTTTACTCTCTCTATATATATATATAAATAGCTAATTAAACTTAATTATATTGCAACACCTCTTCTCCGAGTCTTAGCTGACCATTAATGTAAATCATTAACTAACTACTTAAGAAATAGATTTGGCATTGCCAATAATTCATTAACTTCTTCACCCTTCAAATTTCTTATAAATTTTTTTATTTTTTAAATAATACTTTATCCGTTTTACACCTAAGTGTGGTTTTAGGCTCATCATTAATTGTTTTATTAATATAAAACACTGTTTTGACATTCCAACGTATATTTGGTGAAAAAACTACATAATTTTAAAAATATAACAATTATATTATAGTAATGTATATATAATTGAAAGATTAATGCAACTTCTTGTTGAGGATATAAAACATGGGATTTTCCATTTTTTCAAAGAATTCCCATTTTTTCAAAGAATTTCCATTCTTATTAAAGAATGTCGTTATTTTTCATTTTTTCACCAAAACATGAGAATTTCCAAAATTAGATTCCCACACAACTTGTTTTTATTGATTACTGATTTTGATAGAAACATATTTTATCTTTAAATTTTCTGAAGTTACTTGTTTATGGTGGTTGAAAAAAACATGAATGGATATTCCATCGGTTTCAAATTAGTTGTTGTTTCAAGGTTTTTTTTTTTGGTTTCGAATTAGTTGTCGTTTCGTTTTTCAATATAAATTTTATCTTGATATACATATTGGATTTAATCTCAAGTCTTATGAAGAATACCAACGTTTGAATTTGCTTTTTAAAGTTATATTAGAATTTTCAATATGTTCTCTAATATATGTGAAACAACCTAAACGACAAGCATTTTAAAACAAAGGGAGTAGTATTTAGGCAACATATATAAGAATATCAGTTAGCATGGAAATATATATGTTTTCACGAAGAGATAGTTCTAACATTCAAAAATCGTCATTATGAAAAAAATATTCAATTTTTTGGAAAGTATAGTTTTTAACCAACAGGTAGTGGATTTATCTAATCAATTTCATGTGACAATTTTAATGTCATGCGTTAGACTCATTAGAAAATCTGATGGTTGAGCTACTTAATAAACACATTCCTCTTGGGAGATCAATCAGTACTGCTCGAAAGTGATTAAAGTGATCAGAAAATTTGATGGCTGAGCTACTTATTTTTAAAAGTAGTTTTTTAAGGAAAAAAATCACTAAACAATATATACGGCTCGAAAGTGTTACTGTTTGATAAATCTATCTATATTTCATATTAAGATTATGAATGGTCACAACAAGTAGTGCAGTGAAATTAGTTGGACAAGTACCATTTATGTATACGAAGTGGTTGAACACCATAAGCAATGTGGGATAAATTAAAAGTTGGATTGTTAATAATTAAAAACATAGTGTGGATATATTAAATATCAAAGTATAACTAATTTTTCAAGCATACTTTGATTACCAAAATACTCATACTTATTTTATTTTTATGACGTAAGTGACGTTATTTTTACAATTAAGTTTTTTCTACAAAATACGTTCATATTGTCAAATAGCTGTGTGAATCCAGTCTTTACTCTCTCCCCGACCCGCGTTGAGCAAAGTACACCGCTCCCGGCCGATAGCATTCACTGCCTATAAAAAACATAAATTTCAAACTCTTACTCAAAGAGAATGGAATGAACAATGATTTGGTGCAACCACCTCAGTACTGTTCAAACAAAACAAAAAAGCTAATAATGTCATATTAGTCGTGCTTATTGATCATTTGTTCGTTCTCACACTTAAACCTAAATTAATGGGTTTACTGTTTACACATGTGCAAATATCAAATTAATGTAACGCGCGTACTATACTAGCTAGAATGAATGATTTTTGTCAATGTATATTGGTTAGCTTCAATAATTATAGTTTTACTTCCAAACTATTTAACGTTCCATAGATATGAAGTTGACGTTTTTCTAACTTTCTGTGCATTTGCATTTCCATTTTATTAAAAACATCGAAATCTAATAGAAGAAAAAAGAAAGATGACGGCGCATGCTATGCATAAATACACAATGTCCACAATTTCTCGAATGGAAGTTCATATAACCTGAAATCGTGTTTTATAGTTTAAACGTTACATCGGAAACAATATTTGTATTACTTAGCTTGGGGACGTGTTACTAATTTCATCCATGAATTGAACCTTCGTAAAGTTTACGCTAATTAAACCAGAAAGGCCGCATCAAGCACTATCATTAGACAGAAAAACCTTATAAATTAGTAATGCACTGATGTGGTTATAAAGTATATTATATAAATTCTGGTCAATGTTAAATTTAATGTTTAAAGAAACATAGGATAATGTCGTGATCGTCACCACCAATTAGCGTGGGATTTGATTATTAAGTGGCTAAGTAACGCAAGTTATATACTTGGACAGATTCGATGTTCTTACATGCATGCATATCCAGATCTATATATATTATTTTTAAAAATAAAAAATATATGATCAATATAATTTGTTGTTGTTTAAGAATGCATGGCTATAACAATGCGACGTTGTTAGAGTAGGAAAACGAAAAAAAAATAATTAAATGCTCCGGTCTTTATCGATTACTTAAATTAAAACGAGAAGATGAAGAAACCAAACCAACTCTATTTTTTTTTTTTTTTACAGTTGGAGTGTTGGACCAATAGAGCTGAGCTGGCCAACAAAATGGGTCCCATATTAATTTTATTGGGCTGTCACGGCCCATCTTAAAATGTCGGCGGTTACGAGTCCACGACCACGACACGGCCGGTGCCACATAGAGAAATAATGTTGGGCGGTCAAGATTATGTCCGGGTCATCAAGAGTTCTGAGCAGTCCACGTGTCGTTCTGTTTTGCGCGTAGTTCTCACGTGCAACGAATTTTTGTACGCGTGCGACGGTGAACGTTTGTTGTATCAAGGAGATGTGTGAACGTGATTGATAATTCAGCGCGTGATTCAAATGTCAAATGTTCGCAGCTTATATTTTGATCTACAAATTTTTATTTTTATTTGCAGTCAAGCCTATATAATATTCACACATGTCAAATATTTCTTCTTTTTTTTTGGTCACTGTCAAAATATTTTTTTCAAGGTGGGTATTTCAATCTCTCTTTTTTTTTAATCTGATTTTGGTTTAAATTCAGTTCAATTTTGGTTTATTTGATTTTATTAAGATTCTAGCCTAAATAAGATCAAAATAGAGAAAAGATTAAGTTATTGATCTGGATTAAAATAATACTAAACCAAATGGATTATAGTCTTTTGAAATGAAAAAAAAAATAGATGACCAGTTACATGTAGCCCCGTGATGTTAGCAAACTTCTATCTACTCTTAAACCTACTCAACTCCCAATATGTCACACTCATATATATATTTCCATCGTTTAAAAATCCAAAATTACACACATTTACAAGAAATAGTGTGAATAATGTTTATGACTGATAGAATCAAATATGCAAATGTATTTTTGCCGTACTAAGATATATATATATATATATACAGGCCCGGCTCTATGGGTGGGCAAGGAGTGCTTTTGCACTGGGCCCACCCTGGGCCCACGAATTTTTCATCAGTTTTAATTGTAATATAGGGTCCAAATTTTCAGAAAATATATGAAAAGGGTCCAAAGTTTTTGATCTATCAAATATATACCTACACTTGAAAAAAAAAAAAAATTAGAACAGGGCCCATTTAAAGATTGAGCCGGGCCTGTATATATATATATATATATATATAATTCAGAGTTCTTTTAATTATATAGTTAAAGTAAATAACCAAAAGTTTGTTAAAGAAATAGATCTCCACTCAGCTTACACCATAATTATATATATATATATAATTCAGAGTTCTTTTAATTATATAGTTAAAGTAAATAACCAAAAGTTTGTTAAAGAAATAGATCTCCACTCAGCTTACACCATAATTATATATATATATATAATTCAGAGTTCTTTTAATTATATAGTTAAAGTAAATAACCAAAAGTTTGTTAAAGAAATAGATCTCCACTCAGCTTACACCATAATTATATATATATATATAATTCAGAGTTCTTTTAATTATATAGTTAAAGTAAATAACCAAAAGTTTGTTAAAGAAATAGATCTCCACTCAGCTTACACCATAATTATAATATTTAAAAGTTCATATGTTTATGATCACATGCAGTAATATTTGTTCTTTTTTTTTTTCTTTTTTTTAGTAGATCAGTAAATTTTGTTCTAAGATTAATAGTATTATAAGAAAAATCAGAAACGTACGTTTTTATCCCGTAATCATTGTGGGCAGGGTTGTAGTTTGGAAGAAGTAACAGATTTCTGGAAATGGATAATAAGTATGTCTGTTGTTTTAATAAGTGTAAATTATGACACACGTTGACGTGAAACATATGTATTATTGAACTTCTAACAAATAAGCGAGAAGCTCAGATATTAACGTAACGATGTTTGCTTTGTTCTTGTGGAGAAAACAAATGACCCCATAAAGCCTACGTTGAACGTCATTTCCAAGCCGAATCTACTCAACTGTTCCATCCATTTTAATATTTGTTCTTTTTGTGTTTTATTAATAACATCAAATCCGTCATAAATCTTTCTTTTCTTAGTTTGTATACAGTCCAAAACTATCTTGGATTGGTTCCTTGGTTTGTTCGGTTGTTTGCATTCATTCCGTAGTGGCCCTGAAGGTGTGAAAATCAAAATGTGTGAAGTAATTATGGTCTAGTGGGGGGTTTGTATGAGACTGAACAAAAAAAAAAAAAAAAAAAAAAATGTATGAGATACAATTGACCAGCCCATTAGCCTAAATGTGTATAGTGCAACATTACATAGTCATTATAAACCCTATGTCTTTATAAATATTTTGTCATTTGGTTAACTAAAATAGGAAATTACATAGTTTCAAACCGTATTCGGTTAACCAGAATAGGAAATATAATCAACCATTATCCAACAAATATGTCTAAAGATACAATACTTTAACAACCGAAAAACAAAAAACAAAAAGAATCAACCACCTACAGTTTCACATTTTAAAATAGCTAGCCTTTGTTTCATCTATAAATCATTCATTTAAAAAATCAACCCAAAAATTCATATTAAACAATCTTAATACAAAATCACAACAACAATAATAATAAAACCAATCTTGCTCAGAAAAAAACCATAATATCTATGGCATCAAATTTTTTGAATAAGATATGCAGCATCGTCGTGATTGCGATGATTTTCGAGGCAATGTTTATGGCACAAACATCTCAATCCTACTTAACAGATGGTTGTGTGAAACAGTGTGTTTCAAACCAATGTCTGAAAATGGTCAAAGGTGCAACTCAAGATGTATGTAAACCCGCTTGCAAAAAAACGTGCAGTGAAAGACAATTCAGTAACGCAAAATACATCGTCCCAGCTCCCAAAAACGAGAAACCAAACTCTGGCATATGCAAATATTTCAGAAGTTTTGGATGTTAATTTCATTTATTATTTTCTTAAGGGAAAGCATATACCATAATTTACTTTCTAATTTATGTAATTCTTTTTTCTATTATTGTTGTAACGATGGATACTTTATCACTGAAGTGTGTCTAATGTTTTGATTTTGATAAGGTTCAAAGTGACAGATAGTCCTTATTATTGATTTACAAATTGATAGACTGGTTTGCCTGTGGCCTTACTGGTTCCACTGATACTGTCTACATATAATTAGTTGTGTAACTTCTAAGAAATAAGAATGTTAACAATATCCATAGACCATGAGAATATGACTCAATTTATTCAAAGGTTTTTTCAAGACCGAAAGAGGTGAGGTGTGTTCAGTACATTGTACATAAAGTACCTATTACATGGACATAGATTATACGAATAATTTAGTTTGAAATAGGTTTCAGTCGATTACATAAAGGCGGCTCCAACTCTATCACGCGGGATTAGTCTCAGTTCAGATCCATGCTTGAGGAACACGTTTCCTGTATATCAAACACACAAATTATAACATTAGTCATCAAGCATCAGCTTCACACCAAATGATGAACTCTATATCATGTAATTGCACTTGAGCTTGTTATCAAACTAGTGGTATACTTTTGAATGATAGGGATAGAGATTAACATAAACATTACTCAGAATCCTGAGAAAACCCTCACTACTCAATATCCTAGGTACCTCTGTATGGAAAATACAATTCAGACGCATAAAAGAACAATGAAGCAAGACAAATGTGTGAATCAAAATACCTGCAGACTGTTGTGGATTGATCCCGATCCCATCTGCAAACAAATGAAAATACAGCATATCAGAATCTCTGGTGTTGACGACTACAAGAATGGAGATAATTCAACGCGTAACCATAGACATTCTAGCGCAAAAGATGGTTCAGCATTAAGAAGAATACGATTCCTGACTTTGCTAAAACATGATGTTAAAATCGAAAGTAGCTAGAATTAGCCTTGATTAGATTCATTAGGAGAAACAGTGTTTTTGTTAAACATAAACCCAGATCATAAGAGATTTTGATTGTTTTTAACAAAAATATTATATCTCAATTCTCAAATCATCCTTCAAATTGAATACATTGAGCAATACGCATCACAACATCTCTAAATCCAAAAGGAAAACGCAGAAAAAATCCATCACGATATCGATTCTCCATATACACATTATTGAAATTTAACGCAACTACGATTTCCATAAGAAATTCATACAAAAAACCCTAGAAAATTCAGAGAATTACCATTAGTGATGATCGCGCTGGTTTGCGGCGGCACCTTAAACTCCTCCGCAGCGAATTTCAGAACCGCCGTGAACGGAGCACCCTCCGGCACGCTGAAACTGAAACAGCAAAAATTCACCGATCGATCGAAAAAGAGAGAATCAATCACAGATTATTCAAAGCGTAAGAAAAAAAAACACAGAAATCAGAAAAGCGAGAGTCGCTAACACTTTGAAGGGAAGCTTAGGATCGGAGGTCAGAGTGACTTTGAACGAGACTTTTCCACCGGTTGCCATTTTCTCAAGGCGGAGACGGAGGAGCTTCGGCGTTTGGATTTTGTCTTCTCAGATCTGCGTTTCAACTACGCCAAATCAATTTCTAGGATTGTATTACAGTGAAGATTTGATTCTCACTCGGCCCATTTAAATTTTGGAGGCCCATTTATAATACTAATAAGCTCTACTCTTTTTCACTTAAAATGCTCGAGGTCTAGTTTGGTTACTACATGTTGACCGAATGATACCAAAACTGACAAAAGTATAAATTTTCTTCAGGAATATGTGGACCAGGGGAAAAGGATTATTTAATTTTACAAATAGGATAATACTGGTTAGCAGTTACAAATGGGCCCACGATGTGTTTAATGATTGATTTATTGAGTTTGTAATTACTCTTCGGGTTTTGCCCTCGTTCACACTGTATTGCAAATCACTTTTTTAGGGAGTAACGCTGAAACACGCTTAAATTTAGAGTTCTCTCACACGAATGACCGGAAAAAATAAGAATAAATAGCCAACTTAATTTATTTATTTTAGATGGACCGACCCATAATGTTACATAAATCACTATAGAAAAGCTTCAACACTTCATTCTGTATGCATGTATTCTTGGAGGTACCTTAGCAGTGATTCTTGTCTCAAAATTAATAGTGTGGCCCGTGATATTTTTTGTAAGCGATGCGATAGATAATGCATTCATGTTTTCCGGGGTTTTGCTTTCACAATAGTTTGTCATCCATTTAGTTTGAAGACTTCAATTCTGAAAAAATGTGATTATATACAAGATTATGTATAATCCTAAGAGTGGCGGAGGATATTTTCTACATGAACGATCTCTAGAAAATAAGAATATATGGTCAGTTTCATAGTTATGAACATCCATATATATACATTGATATAACATATTTATTGATTCTTTTAACAAAATAAAATAAATTTACAGGCTATGTTTTCTTGATTTTATAAAAACTGTTCGGATAAACTTTTTTTTTTTTTTTTCAACAATTATATCCGTTCATAATCAAACCGCAGTTTGAGCCACAACTGGCTGACCCAATAGCCAAATTCCTGCATAATGCAAGGAGCGGGACTTGATCCCGGGTAGGGGTGGGCAAAATATCCGCAATCCGAAAATCCGAACCGAACCCGCCCGAAATTATCCGAACCGAACCCGATCCGATTTTTTAAAATACCCGAACGGGTATTAAAATCCTAGACCCGAAAAACCGAACCCGAACCCGAACCGAACCGAAATATCCGAAATATCCGAAATTATATAAAACACATATATAATTATATATATATATTGGTTATAGATTTCGTATATTCAATTATATTAGGTAAATTTTACAATTTTTATTCGTTGTTTTCGGTTTATTTATTTATAAATAGATATAAAATAATTAATTTGGGTAAATAAATATCATTTCATTGTTTATATTTCTAAATGTTAGTATTTTTTGTATATTTTTGGTTAATTTTTATATTTTCGGGTGATTAATTATATTTTGGATTAAATTCAAGTTTTATTAGTAATATTTGGTATAAAATAATCAAAACTTATAGGTTTTTTTATACAAATTTTTGGGTTTTTTATAATTATTTTCGACTTCGGTTATTACCCGAAATAACCGAACCCGAAGTCATATAATCCGAACCCGACCCGATGTTCTAAAATACCCGAACGGGTACTGTACCCCTATACCCGAATACCCGAAAACCCGAAATACCCGAACCGAACCCGAACGGATATCCGAACGCCCAGGCCTAATCCCGGGTGCACTGGTGTTACCTGCCTTCTGTGGACTTACCACCTGCCACTAGGCCAAAGCCACTTGTGCACTGTTCCGATAAACTTGTTAGTTTGTTTTAAACAACATAATTAAGGTTGCCAAGTAAAACCAAAATGGAAACTAATTACATCAGCGTACGTTGCTTTTGTATTATTAATGAACGATATCGGTTGATTTTAAACAAGAATTTGTTAATTATAAGAAATGAGTCAAAGTAAAGAACAAATGTAAAACAGTTTCTAAAAATATACAAAACTACTTTTACAATATAAATGATGTACAAATAACCCGACATATTCACAAAATCATCTCTCGTAGCAAAATCAGAATAACCTAAAAATACATTATGACAACACCAATGATGAAAAAGATAAGCAATTACCTAATGATCGTGTTGTTATTCACGATGATGTTCTCAACACAAATCTCTTATTCAGGAATGAAAGATGCTTGCATTGACCATTGCGTGGTGAACCAGTGCATGAACGTGATCGAACATGCGACTCCATACATATGTAACTATGCTTGCAATAGAAAGTGCACTAACAGTGAGAGGGAATTTCATCAGGGTTAATTCACTCCTATATATGAATGGTTACAAGAGTTGTGGCTTACACAAATTCGACAATGTAGTGTGCTAATGATTGGCAGGTGTGGATGGTCTCAAATTGTTTTAAAATATGCTAATGTTTTCTTTCTTTGACAATATATTATACATATAAGATATTTCATATGTAGTCTATTCGTTTACATAATTAAATTATGCATATATTAAATTAGAGTGGTAAATCCGATTAAAACTAGTGATTTACCTATTTACCTCAAACACCTGTTAATTGTTACTCAATTCCTTTATCAATTTTATCTAATTTCCTGCCGATCGACTAGTGAATTAATTGTTTACTAGTTATGTATAGCTTTTTAAGAGTATAATAGTAATTTTGACTTCTAGAAGCTAATGAATGAAAAATATATAATTTGTTCAATAAGAATAAATAATTTTGATATATTTGTTTCACCGAAAAAAGTAATTTCTGAAACAAAAATAAAATAAAATGACATTTCAGTATGTGTTACGGCTAAGTTAAGATGTTTGTTTTAATAAGTAATTGTTGTGTGGATGACCAGAACAATATAAAACTAAGTAAAAATAAAATAAAAATCATTCAGATTGAAATACATGAAACCTAATATATTATATATATATATATATATATAATTTTTTAAAAAATTGATTATGAGTAAAATTTAAAGCTAAAAAACTGTAAAGGTAGATTTAAGAATATATATTATAAAATGCCTTTTCAAATAAAGTATATTTTAATTTCATTAATTTATACAATGATTTTAAAGTGAAACATAAATTTTATTACAACATTTAAGTAGACAACGCCGCTTAAATCTTCTATTTTGTCGTGGTTGCATAAATTTTTAAGTATATATCAGAAAATGTAAAGCAACATTCAATTCTTGTAAATACCAGGATATTTCAATAATCTTCGCTAATTGTTAAAAAATTGTTTTTAAATATTCATTCCATTTGAAATAAAATAAACCATATTATCATAAATTGCATAGCAACAAAGTTGTTAAAGATAATATCTACAAATACAATTTCTAATAAAACTACATTTCCAAATAATTTAAAAATTCATTTTTATTAAATACATAGACTTAAAATAAAACGCAAATTTTCCTTAAAACATATAATTAAATAACGCACATAAATCTTTTTTTTAGCCATTCTTTTATACGAATACTCTCTTGAATAGTACAATCTATTTCATTAGTAAGTATGGTTAAAAAAATTAATTAATTAGAAAAAAACTCCTGATTTTTATCTTTAATAAAAAAAACATTTTGCTTAAATGATTTTGGTCAGTAGACAACGTTGCTTAAATATGCTTCCGCAGAGGGATTGTTTTCATGTTAGGTGTGTAAATTCTTATTGTAACTTATTAATAGAGACAATAGGTAGAATATACCCATTTGATAATTTTATTAACTAAATGTCCATAC
>OVAF01003190.1:0-13092 GCA_900406245.1 Odontarrhena argentea
AAAAAAAAAAAAAAAAAAAAAAAAAAAAAGATATCAGTAGCCTTCAAATGTTTTTTGGTGATATTAGAAGACAAACAAAGTAGAAAGTAATATAAGAGATAGGTGGTGATTGGTAACGACCGTATGGACTATGGGTTGTAGGCTTTTAAGGTTGATTTTTTGCTGTAGAAATTTTGGCTGTACAAATTTTTGCTGTAGAAACTGTGACTTTTCATATTGACAAAAATAGTGATTGGTAACAAAAACTGTAGAAGCTGTGAGTTTAAACATATCCGATTTTATATTATATATTGTTGTTTGGGTAAATTTTAATATGTTCGAGTTGAGACAGTACTACGGAATCAATGGAGGAATAGCTGTTTTATTAATTGATATCCCGAAACAAGCGTTTAATGCTACAACAGATTGTAAGCTATTGAAGAAGAGTTTGACGGCGGTTCAACAGGGTAGTTGTTATAGGCCGGCAATCTCAGAGCTGCTAATTGTAGGTTCGGGTTGTTTCGGGGCTTGTATTCTCTTTTTCTCTTCTGTTGAAGGGGTTCGCTATTTATAGGACTTTTGTAAGCCGACATACCAGCTAATCCCGTTAGTTTCGGGATTCGAGTCTATCAGCTATCCTCAAGGAGCATGGAGTCGCCGTCAACAAATACGGGCCTTGCCGTATGGGCTTACCATTGCTCAAAGTTATTTTAGCAGCTGTATGGGCCTAGGTTGTAGCTGTCCAAGCCCAATTAATAGTTATTTAAGCTTACATAAAAGCTGTTCGGCTACCAATAACGGCTGTCTGTTTTTGCTACCTTATTTGGCGGCCATACTAAAGGCTGTCCAAGTGATGAATTTATTTTATCCAACAATTGTAAATCTCATTTTTAAGCTAAATAATTCTTTTATTTTTTATGCTATTTAAATTGATCAATATTAATTTAATTATTAATAAATTTTAAATGATATGATAATATATATTTTCTTAAGTAAATTATTACATTAAAATATAGTTTAAACTAATCACATATAAACATTTAAATTGAATGTGTTGTATTTTAATTTTTAATAACACATATCTTTTACTATAAGGAGAAAAAAATTAAAGAAAAAAAAGATAATCTCCCACAAAAGTCTCATATACGTGACTTTTGGAAAAAAAAAAAAAGTTTAAAGAGCAAAAACAAAAAAGTGGATAGTTATTAAAAAAGTAGGTGGTTGAGACTGTGGAGAAAAAAAAGGGAAAAAAAGTTCGATTGGTAAAATTTCAGCTTTTAAAATTTTTTTATGAGACAAAAGTCCCTACAGCCAAAAAAGTGATAGCACCAATCACCACCATAGTTAATGGTTTTGATGGGTTTCAAATTGTTGTTCGATTTCCTGAGTTTTGGTTAATTTTTACCAGTTTTGTGGCATATTATGGTTTCTTTCATGGTTGTCTCGACTTATTTCTATTTGGAATTTTTTTATATATATACTTTTCAAGTATATTATGGTTTGAACCGCAAATTTTTTTTTTTTTTCCGTGGTGTATGGTGAATACATTACGTAGACAGTGCATTATAATCGTGGATAATGTGTAGTTCAATGGACAATGTATAATTGTGGGAGATGGTGTGTACTAGTGTAACTATGCAGTTGGTTTGTCTTTTTTCGAGTAACAAAAATTGTATATCCAAGAACAAAAAGATGTTGTGGTATGCTCTCGGAGGTTAATCGTTCATAATAGTAGTCATGAATGAAATTTCAAACTTGACAAATCAAGAATGGGAAAAAGTGTGGATTGCGGTAGAATTTACGGATATAAAAGATTTAAAGAGGTACTTTTGGAATAGTATAACTTCAGATATAGTACTTATATTAAGATAACATTTATATAAAAGTAAACAAGTTATAAAGTAATTCATATTATATCCAAGAAAATGAATATATATTTTTTTTGATACTTTCTATACATTTCTTGGTCTTCTTCGATGTCTCTGGTAGATTATCATGAACAAGTATGTGTTGCCGACATACAAATAATGCTTTGAGTCACACATCTAGTGTGTAAGGGCCACTAATTTTATCTGAAACAAAACGAGGACACTAAGGACGTTGTCCGTTCATATTGGCTTCATTGCTATCAACCTAAATGAATGAAAACTAAGAAATTAACTAAGGTTCGGAGATATAAAACTAAAATAGTATGTAGATTGTGGATGTGGACATTGGATGTGGGTGGTGAATAGTGGATGTAGACGGTGCACAGTGGTTGTGGATAGTGGACAATGGATGTACATGGTAGATCGTGTATGTATATTGTGTATGGTGGACAGAGATGGTGTATGATTGACTCTCTATGTGTATGATGTGATATATATGTATGATGGGTTACAATTAACAAATTCAGAAAATTTAGATTTGACAGTTTTCCCGAAATTCTACACAATGAATTTTGGAAGAACTAGCAAATTCATACTTACGACAAGGGAATTGGTGGACAAAAAAAAAAATGATAGAGAGACGAGGAAGAGTAAGCCATCGACAGATGAATCCAAACCCCTTATTTTCTCTCTTTGCTTACTCTGTTTCGTTGGGAGAAATCATTGTTTTATATGTTTCAGATAAATCGGTGTTGCTTCTATGTAAGGAAACTATATCGAACTCAATTACGATTCTCTGGAGATAACTTCTCTGAATGCATGATCAAAGCGATCAACCTTCTCGTATATTTGGGATAAATCTTCAATGAATTTTCATCTAGGGTGTCAATGGCTCTTATGTTACCTAGAATCTCAGTATACACATGCCTCAACTCTTCATTGATGCCATCTCTGATTTCCTCGCTATCATACTTTAATTTCGATTCGAGACTATCCATGTGTTCATCACCCACTTCAGTGATGCGACCATTTGTTGCTTCGAGCTGGTATTCAAGTACAATTATCTAAGTCTTTGCATCAAGCTTGATGGAGTGTATATCTTTGCTATTTTCTCTGAGATCACTAGTGTTTCCAATCACAATTTTCTTAATATGAGAAATTTGATTGTCCATATCTCTCACTTTGGTTGCTAGATCCCCGGACTTAGTAGCAAGGTCAATACTGAAATCACTCAACCTCCTTGTCCTGCTCCTTTCGATGGCAATTTTGCTCAAAAATGATGTGCTCGAGCTTTTCATGGGTCCTTTTGTTGGGAGTTTCAGGACGAGCTTGACGAGGAGGGGAGTTTTTTCTTTAATTTTCCTTATAAACCTCGTAGGATTCAAAGATTGGAGGCGGGTGCTGACACAAATTGGCCACTGTGAGTTTTCCGCGGGGCATAGGGTCCATGGTTTGGTAAAAATGGTTTGTATGGACCATCATAACATCCAATGATCCTTTTAGTAGATTCATGATAAAATTATCTTAATCACAAACAAATTAAACAAACTAAGAATAAAAAATTAAAAGAAAAATATGAAAATGAAATAAAGGGAAAGACTTAGGCTGAAGTTAGCTCGTAATGCTAGTGGTGCGACAATTACACCCCGACAAGGGCGCCATAAAACTTGATGAGGAATAAGTTTTCACCCAGAATGTTCCTGTAACCGCCATGCGTTCGCATTAGCACTTATAGATGAAATCCACAAAGAGCAAAGATACACAATAGTAAATAGAAATGCTCGAGCTAAACACCAAATATAAGGGTCTGTTGGACATATTCACATTCGATCGAATCATGCTCATTCGATTGAACATGAAGTGGATTGATCGAAATCTGCTTCATGATACGTTTAAAAAAAATATGATAAATAAACAGATAAAAAACATTAGGAAATCGAGAATGTCTTAGGGATCACATGTTGAATTATTGCGGATAGTAATTCCATGTAGCCTTCTAAAAAAGTTTTAGAACTTGAAGTCATTGTATTTCGTCTAAACTTTATTAGTCTTATCCGGTATAAATCATGGAGATATGAGTTAATATAAAATATTGATTTGCCCCGTCCGTCCATAATCTAGTCATTAAGTATAAAAATAAATTGTTCATTCGAGAATGGTCATGAGAGCTTTCAAAACCAGTTTTCAAAATTTGTGTGGCATGTACTTCACGTGAGTTTATTATGATAAAATATCAGCTTGATCAAAAATGCAAATCATCTTCATTTGAGTTTAGACTTCATGTGTTGGAATGTTGCATTCAGAGAAAATACATGTTTTATTTCCTGAATTACTTTTCTTTTTTCGTCTAAATAAATATATTAAGAATCAGAGGACCAAAGTGCAAATAAGCAAAAATAACATAACAAAAAGCACCCTCTGTTACACGATCAGAGGACAGAGAACTCAAAAAAACCAAGAGAAAAAAACTGAGTACCAAAAGACTCCGAAGAAGTCACTAGCAAGCAATCGGCTTCTCTGACAAAAAAAGAGACCTTAACCACCTCGGTTCCCCTTGTGTAACATAGGAAGGGAATCTCAGCTCAAAAACCACACTCCTTGCAATTTCATATGCCCCCTTGTTAGTTTTGGAATGTTCAAAACAAAGATCCCAATCCAATTGGTCCTTAGTAAGCTCTAGTAAAGGAGCGATAAAACTTCTCCACACTGGCTAGTCTTTAGGTTTACAAAGAGCTTTCACCAAATCCATGACTGAGGAAGCGAAATAAGTACGTTTTAAAAAAAAACATTTTATAAACACAAAAAATTAAATCATCAATTTTATACATAGTTTCTTGAATTTCGTTGAGAAAACACTAGAACTATATTGTAAAAAAAGGTAAAATATCAATCACCACCACATCCACATGTATTACGGTATTACCTCATGATCCATTAAGATGCTATTTTATAGTTATTAATTTGTTTTTTTGGCTGGAAGTCAATTATCGAATAAACTAACGAAAAGATATTGAGCGTTGGATATGGAGAGGTGACCAATCCGACGTCCCAGGTTATATGAGCTCTCTACTGACAAACGGCGTCGTGGCGGGTCCTACAGTAGCGCAGGTTTTGGTTTTCAAAATCTCTCGTTTTCGTGCCTTCGAGCCAAATCAATGGCAAGCAAAACAAACAAAGCAATTCATTCCAAAATTAAAGAAAAATAAAAAAAAACAATGTCTCAGACAAAATAAGGGGAAACGAAGAAAACCCAAATCTACGTCTAAGGGAGATTTTGATTTCTATCGGTTTTTGAACATCCACATTGCTCGTAGATCTGAAAGAAAATTTCCCACGATTTTGCTCATCGAGATTCGATTTAGGTCACGGCGAGCTAGTGATTCGATTTTGGCATTCCAGATCCATACGGATCTAATCTTGGGCGAGTCGATTTCGTGGTCGACATTTTGAAAAACTTGTTCGTGGATCTGAAGAAGACGCATTGTTAGGGGAGGTAAGAGATGGATCCGATATCGGCGGTTAGCGAAGAGCTGGCTGAGCTCGAAGGACAAATCAATGACATTTTCCGTGCTTTATCGTCAGAATCTTTCTTTCTCTCTTTCTCTCTATTCAATTTGTTGATTTGAGATATTCGTGTTTTGTTCATATGTTTTTGTTGTTCCACCAGAAATGGTTTCCAGAAATTGGAGAAGATCAAAGATGCTAATAGGCAGAGTAGGCAGCTTGAAGAACTCACTGACAAAATGCGTGACTGTAAGAGGTATCAATTACTTTACATTTCTTTTCTTTTTCTTTTGTAATATCTTGTTTCTGCTGATTTGATGATGATGATGAGGCCTTTCTTCCTCCTTTGCAGCCTTATTAAAGATTTCGATAGGGAAGTTAAAAGCTTGGAAACTGGAAATGATGCAAACACTAACCGCATGTTGAACGATAGACGACAATCTATGGTACGCCTTTATTGACATTTTTCTCAGACCTCCTCAATCATTTTCAGAGTCTTTAACATGGAAGGTCATGTTGTGTTTGTGCAGGTCAAGGAACTGAACTCATATGTTGCTCTTAAGAAGAAGTATGTCACATTCCTCTGACTTATTCTCTTTATGTTGGATTTATTGCTTGTTATCATATTTATGGTGATTGATGATAATGAGGATTGTTGCACAGATACTCATCCAACCTAGCAACCAATAACAAGCGTGTTGATCTTTTCGATGGACCCGGAGAAGACCACATGGAAGAGAATGTCCTATTAGCTTCAAGTATGGCTTTTCATCTTGTCTTTAAAGGCCTTTATTACACATTTTTAGATCTACTCTACTGTTATATAAATTTACCCGGTTGGAGTATTTACTGGGACTTTGATCACTCTCAGACATGTCCAATCAAGAATTAATGGACAAAGGAAACTCGATGATGGATGACACAGATCAAGCCATTGAGAGGGGGAAAAAGGTCACTACTTTTATTTATTGGTTTTCAGTTTATCTTTTGTTATTGCCTTCCTAAGTTTAAGTCTAATATTCTTTGCCGTATGATAACATCTTTCAATTTCCCATCTTCCAATAAAAAAGTTCTCACTGCATATTTGTGACTTCGAGAACAGATTGTTCAAGAGACTATAAATGTGGGAACAGATACTTCAGCAGCTCTCAAGGCTCAGGTTTGTAGTTAAGCCACACTCCTTTGTTTCCAAACAGCCGTGCTTCTACCTGAATCGCATTTGTTTTTTAAAACATTCCTTGTTTTGAGAAGTAAGATAGTTTACCTTTCCACTGTCCAGACCGAGCAAATGAGTAGAGTTGTCAATGAACTTGATTCTATTCATTTCTCACTCAAAAAAGCCTCCAAGCTGGTCAAGGAAATTGGTAGGCAGGTCAGTCTCCCAAATCTTATTATCTCTTCTTTATGCCACTGGAGCTCCCTCTTGTCCCTTTTACTTACTTTCTTCCTCTCTTCTCGTAGGTTGCCACAGACAAATGTATTATGGCATTTCTTTTCCTTATTGTCATTGGTGTCATAGCAATCATCATCGTCAAGGTATTTTTCACTTCCTTTCTTATTCAAATGTGTAGATACACATTCGCCTACCTTTTTTAGTAATTTAGATTTCTCCGTTCATCATTAATTTTCATAGTCTTTCATGATTTTGGAGCCCATGCTAATCTAAGAACCTATCAAAAGCACAAATACCTAGAAGTTTTCTTTCCTCAATAACATGATTAGAGAATGAAGTTTTCACCTATATAGTTGTCTCCTTTATGATTTGTTAATCCATCTCTCTCCTCGATTCATCTTCACCAATCTTTCCTTCCACGTGCTATTGATGCGGGTACTGTATTCACATATCATAACTCTAACTCTCTTTTCCTCTTTCCGATAGATTGTCAACCCCAACAACAAGGACATCCGCGATATACCAGGGCTAGCTCCACCAGCCATGAACAGACGTTTACTCTGGAACCATTATTAAGAAAACTCAATTCATGTCATTCACTATACTGGTATGTCGCACATTTTTTTGTCCCGTATGCTTCTTGGTCCGTCTCCTAAGTCCATGTTGTTATAGATGAAGCTGCCTCAGCTGAGAACTTAACAAGTTTTTATCCACATGGCTCTTGGCTGCTGCGCATTTGAGCAGTCGCAGAGATTAAATTCCCTTTCGTTACTTTCCGAGAATCAGAATCGTCTTTTATTTTTGTTCATGTGTTTGTATAACTATGACTCATTTTGTGTTATATCATATGTATGTGTATTGTTAAACGCCACCTCTGTTTTATGTTCTGATAATAAAAATGACATGTTCCTGTTCCATGTTTCACTGGTTGAAAGTTGAAACGTAGTTGTATGACGAGACTACTCTCATTATTAGGACTTTTTTTGTTCAATAACTATGCCATTTTGTAAATCTTTCCCAATTTATTTTGTGTTAGTTCATACATTCTGCGAGTCACGGTCTTATTGGTGACGCTGTTTCACCTGAATTGGGAGGACACAAAATTATAGACAACACTGGCTGAATTTTCTGGAATGAGTAGAAAGGTTGAATTTCCTAGAATTCTAATTCAACAAATTTGGTTACATTTTTCCTCATTAGTCTTTTTTCTTGAACAAGTTTCAGTTTTGCGTCAAAACTTGGAATTTATATATTCAGAAAATTCTTTAAGTAATCTAAATAAATAATCAATTTAGATATTAATTATTTACAATATAAAAAGTAAGCCCTAACAACAAAATCTTCTCCTTAAACATAAAGGGTAGAGTTACTTAATTTACACCGGATTTTCACCGGAATAGCTAGATTCTAACCAAAGTTTTGTCGGATTTTTGTTATATAGTATTTAGTGAGTTGAATTTGAGCTCTTTCTTTTACTAAGATCAAAAAATAAGTTTTGCCTTATAAATGAAGAAGAATTGACAAAAATAAAAGAAAAGAGATGAAAGAGAAGAGAAATAAGAATATAACTAAAAAAAAGTTTGTGGAGACAATCAGAAGTTATTAAAATAGAATAAGAAAAGAAGTGTTTAGTAATTTTGTTTATTTTGGCTAGCACAAATTTGTAAGGAAAAGTCATTTGGCTATTTTTCCTAATTGTTCATTTTTTTTCCCTACCTAGTTCACTCATTTATAAACCTCACAATTTTTTTGTGTTAACTTCAAACAAAAATTAATCGATTTTTCATTTCACCTCTCTCTTGGATTCAAAAATTTTGTACATCTTCGGAAACATTTTTTCTGTGGAGAAAATTTGTTTCCTCCCTACAATGGCGTCGGAAAATCCGAATGATAAGATCTCTGTTTTCAAAAAACTTAAATCTAAATCTGATAATAAGGTAAAAATGTTGTTCAACAAATGCTGTTAAGATATGTAAGTTTGGTGATGGGATCTTTCAGTTTTTGGGTTTAAGAAATGTTGGATTAATTTTTAGTGATTTTGATATTTTTGCAGATGTGTTTCGATTGTAATGCCAAAAGTCCAACATGGGCATCGGTTACTTACGGAATTTTTCTATGTATTGATTGCTCAGCGGTTCACCGGAGGCTTGGCGTCCACATTAGCTTCGTCAGGTGATTGAATGATTGATTTTTATTTGTCTTCAGATTCCGCTTTCATGAGCAGAAAGTGTTGATCTTCATCTTTCTTCAGGTCTACGAATTTGGACTCATGGAGCCCTGAGCAGTTGAAGATGATGATCTATGGAGGAAACTGTAGAGCACAAGTATTTTTTAAGCAGCATGGTTGGAGCGGAGGAGGTAAAACCGAGGCTAAGTATACTTCGAGAGCTGCTGAGTTGTATAGGCAGACTCTTTCGAAAGAAGTTGCTAAAAGCATGGCCGAGGAATTGGATTTGCCTCCATCTCCTGATCCTACTCAAGTGTCCAATGGACTCTCCACCATCAAAACCATTGAAGCTCCTAAAGAGAATACTACTTTAAAGCTTTCAGAAAAGTCTGACATTGTTGTCTCACCAAGAGTTTCTCGGAGTGTTAAGAAACCTATCGGTGCAAAAAGGACTGGCAAAACTGGGGGACTTGGTGCCCGAAAGCTAAGTACTAAGGTCGGTAATTGCTCTGAATCTTAATCTCCTTTTGTGTTTGGATAACTTACATATATAGCTTTGAGAAATTTTCAGTCCACCGAGACGCTTTACAATCAAAAGCCGGAGGAACCAGTAGTTGTACCAGCCATTTCCTCAGCCAACAGCACACCATCAGCTAGGTCATCATTTTCCTCTCGGTTTGATTATGTGGACAATGTTCCAACTAGAGATCAATACATGGGCCTTCAAGTGGTCGGTCATGTAGCTCCACCAAAATCAACGAGTTTCTTCGACGAATTCGAGATGAACGGAGGCGGGTTTCAGAAGAAACCAATCACAAGTTCCTCAAAAGTGCAAAACGAGCTCCTTCTTATGTCATTTCTCTTTAAACTATTTTTGCAGATTCTTTCTTTTTCTACTCACCACCTCTAACATTTACCAGATTCAAGAAACAAATGAAGCCCGAAAGAAATTCACAAACGCAAAATCAATTTCCTCTGCTCAGTACTTTGGAAATGACAGCAACTCTGCCGATCTCGAGGCTAAGACTACATTAAAGAAGTTCTCTGTACGTTTCTTCTTAATATAGAAACTTCATTTGTCTGAACCTAAAACTTATTTTCTATTGGCATTTAGAGAAACACTCATCAGTAACAATTACAACAATCTATAATTAGGGTTCCTCAGCAATCTCTAGTGCTGATCTCTTTGGGGGCGATGATGGAGAATTTCCCTTGGATCTCACTGCGGGTGATCTTCTCAACCGCCTCTCTCTTCAGGTCTCGCCTTACTTCCCATTCATGGTTTACATTTCATACTCATTATTATACATACATACGGTATATAAACATTTTTCCGGTTCGTATCATGTGAAGAAACTACTTTGTTTCCTAAATGTGTTAGGCTCAACAAGATATGTCATCACTGAAGAACATGGCAGAGGAGACAAAAAAGAAGCTCACCTCTGTTGCTTCTAACTTATGGGTCTGAAAGGTTGATATTTTATGAAGATCCAACACATTCGACAAAAAAATCCCTTTAAAAAGTTCATTTTATTCATTTTCCAAGTCATTTATTTGTATTCTTTACTAGGGGGAACAAAAACACCAGAACATATGTATTGTTTACTGGAAAATTTCTATATTGTATATAATTGAGAATTTATTGTAAAAATATTTGGTGTGCATGAACAATCTCTTGTTGGATTGATAGAGCTCAACATAAGACATTTTGAAGCTGATGTTTTCATCAATTTTTCATCGTCTTCCCCTCACACGGTCCATCCAGGAAGAAAATGAGCAATTTCATGCCAGCTTATATCTCCAGAAGAGTGTCCATCCAGTAAGAAAATGAGCAATTTCATGCCAGCTTTTTATCTCCAGAAGAGTGCCATAGCTACTTGCACACATATGTCTTCCTCTGAGCTTCATTTCACTAACCCTTTTTTCTTATACAGAAAAATAAAATAAGAAAATTGTGTATCTAAATCATAAAAAACAGTAATGTCTTGTAAATAAACTAAGATTTCATCACAAATTGCATATTAATAGGCACATCAGCTAACAATATGGTTTTGATAGGAAGTTATAAACCTATATAAACTCTTTTTCTTTGTCCAAAAAAAAAAAATAAACTCTTTTTCTAAACAAGTAGACTCATCCATATGTGGGCGATCATTTTTCTACCATCTGATAGAGTTATAAATATATGAGGTAATATGATATATATTCATAAACATAAAGAGTGAGTGAGGGATTGAAGAATATCATTGAGTTGTTGCTCTTCCCAGTTAATACATTTGTAACAGATTGCCAATCGTTTTCGCCACACAAGTCTACTGCGGAGTTGGTCATCTTCCTCTGCAGTATATCCTTTCTAGAAAAAGCCTGATTTGTGCTTCTCTGATATCGAGTCAAACTTTGAATTGGGGTCCTATCTTATTAGTCCCTAATGATGTCGGAATGTTTGTAAACCCCGTTTGTTGGTTTTTGTCCTATGATGCAATTCATGGATTTATGTTAATCAATGTATCTGTGGAGCACATCCACCTACAATGAGGCGGAATATATGAAACTCCAATAAATTCTCAAGAAGAAAATATATAGCGACGATTAAAAGGTTAATAGTCTAAGCTTCACATCCTGCAGCGGTCTTTAATATATACTTAGGACAACAAATCTCAATTATTTTTTTCTAATCATTTTGGGTGTAACTTTAAGAACTTGGAATAATATATTTTTGTAAGCTATTTACAATGGTTCATGCAATTCCATTTGATGGATCTCACCACGGGAGAAAGGCCAATTAGTACCCCGAACTCTTCTCAGATGTGCTAATTAGTACCTCTACTTTTGACGTGTGCCATTACGTACCTCAACTACGCAAAATCCTACTTTAGGTACCCGTACTTCTCGAAATTTGTCCAAACAAACCAACCCCTCTCCCTCAAATTAATTTTAATTTCCAATTTTGCCTTTAATTTTCTCCTTTAAATAAATATGTTTTTATAATTTAAACAAAACCTAGAAATAAATATTTTAAAAATGCAAAAAATATAAAATAAATTTTAAAATGTTTTACAATATTTTATTGAATTTTAGGGTTTGTAATCTAAGGTTAATGATTCAAACCCTAAACCCTAAAATTATGAACACTAAAAAATGTTTTAAACCTTAAATCCCTAAAATACAAACTCTAAAACATTTAAAATTTAACCTTAGATTACAAACCCTAAAACACTCAATAAGAATTCATCTGAGAATACCTCATCTTCAAGAGATTACATGTTATGATAATGTTTGCTAAATTTGAGCCAGCTTGGAAAATAATTAACAATAACGGACCATCTATCATCCATTTCGGATGCTCAATAAGAATTCATCATAGAATACCTCATCTTCAAGAGATTACGTGTTATAATAATGTTCGCTAAATTTGAGCCAAGCTTGGAAAAGAATTAACAATAACTGACCATCTATCATCCATTTCGTATGCTCCAAAGCCTACTTGTGTGAATTTATTATCATTCCAAACAATTTTTATCGAGTCGATGAACTTGGTTTGGCCTTCCATGTCTATCCATTTTTCACACTACAATAGGACTTTCTCCTCATGGTTGAGCAAGAAACTCTACCAAATGAAATTTCAAGATTAGAAATCAGATCAAATCAGTGGCGGGTCAAGAACAAAATTTGACTGGTGGCATTATTCTTTTAATAACACAATTTATGGATAAATATAATTATAAATTAATGAAAACTATGTATAATATATTTTTAAAGAAAACTGTCATACTATATAAAATTCTTGAATTTTTATTACAACATAATTACAGATTCAAAATTTTTTACGACAATAAAAGAAACCCACTAACTCACCGTTTTTATAATAAATTTACAAAATATTTTTGATATATCGTAAAAGTTATCATTTTAGAGTAAGATAATATGATTACTCATTAAAATGTAAAGTAAAAACCAAACTAAAAGTCAAAAGTCAAAACCAATAAAAATTCGCATAGATTTAACTGAATGTTTTGAGAACCTAAGACAAAAGAAAGAAAATAATAAATTCGCATAGATTGTCTCTTGTGTATGTCTTCATCTTCAATCATCCAGTACTCCCACAATCTGTTGTGAAATCATTTGAACTACTTACCTTAGTGTCAATAATGTCTTATACTCAAGGATGAAGCACATTGTTC
>OVAF01003191.1:0-13080 GCA_900406245.1 Odontarrhena argentea
AATTTATTTTGTTATGAATATTTTTTTGATAAAAATAAATATAAAAAATCCTACAGAATAAATTTTACAGCAGCTAATCTACAGTTACAGCAAATACATTTACAGACAAAATTTTACAGCAAAATTTACACAGTTACTAATCTACAGCTACAGCAAACACATCTACAGACAAAATTTTACAGCAGCTAAGCTACAACTACAGTCCAACCAATCGGGCAAGATAATCATTCTACTCAATGGTTTTAATTGGTTGTGTGATCAACATTTATTTTGCTTTCTGATTATATATAATTTGGGTTAAATAAAATAAAATTTAAAACATAATTTTATCAATTAATTGATTTTTTTATTAGATACAATCATACAAATATTTGACTACACATGTATTTGGAGATTGTAATTTAGAAAAAAATAATCAAGACTTCGTTAAAAGCCATTGATGAAAAGAAGAAAACCATGTTCGTATTTACACAACCCTTAAGCAATAATAGAGTCCAAAAGAAGATAATTCATTCAAAGTTTATATTCTAAGTTCATTTTTAGTTCTATAGGTGATCCGATCAACATCGAAGTAAAATAAAATAAATTAGTTATCTCGTTTTGTACAAAATGAATTAAATTTTCCACTGATTTCAAGCCAATCCGACAAAAAAAACATGTTTCACTAGATTTTTAATTGGATCCTAATTAACGCCGATCTGGAAGAACCTAGTTCAACCTGTTTTGCAAGGACTAAACACAAATGGACCTAGCTAGTTATATTTTTTAAAAAATATAAGTGATTTTAAATTTGTTGTTAGTGAAAATTAAATTCACAGAAAGCGTTTGTGCATTCAAATATCACGTACTAGTAGTTCACTTGTGTCCGGATTACATTATAAAGTTGCGTTGGTGTTCATGATCCAATTCGATCAAATATCTTATGGTTAAGTGGGAATGCTTGTATTTACAACATGTGGATGTTATTTAATTAGATAAAACCTATACATTTGGAGTAGAACCACATGCATTGCACTCCTTAATTATGCTTATGCAACTTTTTGACAAAACTCGAAAGGAAAATTCCGATCAATGATTATAATTGTACTTCCAAATATTTTCTTATACCCTTGTCTATCTTTCATCATTACAACCTAGCTACCAACAAGCTTTCTTTTCTCATAACCATTTCTTTAAAGTCATTAATTAGTCAATAATAGATATACTTTAATCATTCATCTGGTCTCTACCCCTAGATTCCCCTAAAAAGTTTGGATCCAAAGTGTCAGATTCAGATAATCAAATATGTTGTATGATTTCTTATTTTGTACAACGACCCTGCTCCACAAAATTTGTAAGGTAATCTTTAGAGGACCAAACAATGATCCCGTGTAATTTTACACCAAGAAATTATGTAATCGATCCATAAATTTATTAGTTAAATGCGCTCACCACTTAGGCGTAGACAGAAAAATCAGATTCAAAGACCCGATCCGAAGTAAGAGATTCGGCTAGTACTTGGTTTCTTTTAAATACTCAAATAAAACTTGTTTAAAAAACAAAAATAGGGCATCGGGTCGATTTAGGTATACTCTAAATTCGAATAAGTATTCTAATATACCAGATATTTATATTATATCGGGTAAAAACCCTAAATATGACCAAGCAGTACTTTATAGGGTGAGTTTGAGTTTTTTTTTTTTTTTGGTATCGGATGGTTCATGTAATTAATACCCAAAATTTGGTTATGTTAATGCATGTATAGTGGACTTTGTGTTATTATTCCCTTTTTATATATGTGAGCTATTTTATTAAGTTTACAATATTTTAACATTAGAAGAACAAAAAATATTGCAATTTATATTGAAATATATGTTCAGAGTATTTTAGGATTTTTGGGTTTTTTTTGTTATTTTTGTAAGTATTGGTAATTTTCGGGTAATATGTAACCAAAAAAAAAAAAAAAAAAAAAAAATCAAAAAACCAAAAATTTCCGAAAAAAATTAAAAANATTCATAAGATCTAAGTTTTTTAGGTTTTACAAATTTTCAACATGAGTTTCGGAAGTAATCAAAATTATTAAATCGACCTAAAAATTAGAAATATCATAATAGAGTCTACACTTCTAAAAAAAAAAAAAATGCGAAATCTGAATAGACCCCATCCAAACACGAATGGAATACTCATATGTCTACTATCCAGGCCTATCACGACTCATGCTGTGGTCATTATATTTTAATACAATTTGACAAGATGAAAATGTAGAGATATAAATAACATTATTTTTATATAGAATAATATATACCCTCAATGTATGTGTTATAATGTTATTACTGAGTAATCCATAACTTTATAAAGTCTTATCTAGTTTAATTAGCATCCTAGCTACAAGAAATGATCACACCAGAATGTATGGTATTTAATTGAAATAATTATCTTAAACCTATAAAGTTTTTTGAGGAGCATGTGAATGAATTATGATTGCTTTCAATTCCACAAACGTTAGCTAATTTCGGCGCACGTTCATACACTTCGTAATCAAATTGTAGTTTGATCATATATTTGTATATTACTATTACTTTTTGCAACAAAATTACATACTTATCCCATTTCCTAATATATACTTTATAATGCTAGTGTTTCGGATCACTGTATAATATATTTTAAATAACAAAAGAAAAATATCAAGTGAAAACGCATATGGTAAAATTCCATAGGTTTATATATATGGTAGAAACCAAAGTTATGACATAATATAACAGTTTCATCTAATAGTAATATATATCATTTTTATGATTAAAAGATTCTAGATCAAAATTTATACATCCTTCAAATACATAATTTAGAAAATATAATATATATAATCCTATCTCAAGCAGTATTGGATCTTGTGATTTTTGAGCTTTGGCATGGGTAGTTTGATAATTGAGATATAAATATGTATTCTAGAATGAAATTGGTCATGTGTATAATATGTGTTATTCTATGTGACTTAAAATCAGTTTCATAATATCATATAGATGAATCTTTATCAAGGGTCCAAGATCCAGAGGACAGTCAATCGGACGCAATATGACTCGCTATAATTAAGTTTTTAGGAAAATAGGATATTCGCCCCGCGGTATAGTATATCCTAAAAAGATAAGAAAATTTCAAAGTTCTTTCTCCTAAGATATATAAATTTTGTGATATTTATATATGAATTTTAAATTTGTAAGATTATTATTCACACAATTAATAAAAAAAAAATCATAGATTAATTAAAGAATATTCACCTCAATTAATGGTTACGTTTTCTTTAAACTTTTTGTTCTCAATTGACAACATTATGAATATTGCATGGTTACATACTTACATTTACTGCGAACACTAGTCACTCACCATTTATCTGCTAGTGTTCAAAATAACTTTCGGGCAAGTATAATTTCTTTTTGTTTTGTTGTGTGAAGAGTAAACTAATAATGAAAACTAAATGACTGTTGGCCTAACGCAATGGACAAAAGCTAGCTCAGTAATATAGATAATATATATTTTCGAAAATTCCCAGCCAAATTGATCGGTCGATTCTCTTGTGTGATCTATTATGTGTTTGGCGATTGGTTCAACAAATATCAAATAGGAAGAAGAGCAAATAATTTACTTAACCTTCACGCTTTCCATTTATTACACTGTCTTTTTAGACTGTCATTTTACTATTCCAATGACTCTTTTCACCACTCTTTTCTCTTATCCATTAATTATTCAATCTCTTGACATATTTTTTACATTTTCCAAGTTCTATATAATTATAATTATAAAATATTGTATCTAGCCTTACTAGATCAATCATACGAACTTCAGATGACTAAACTTTCACTCTAGATTTCATTTTGATTAAATTTTATAAATCTTTATCAGTTTTATATATTTGTAAATAATGATATTTTTATTATTACTATTAACCACACAATTAAAAATTAAATTAAACTATTTGCACTGGTAATCCAATAAAAGAGAGTTTACAAAAAATTTCTAAGACGCGCCAAACGAACGAGACAATTTGCTTGTAGATTTTCCTTACATCTGAAGAAGATGATGGTAAATTTTGGAAACCGTCTATGCAACTCACCAAACTTTTGGATCTCTCTCTCCAACATGATATGCACTGTCCACAACAGAATCTCAAATTCGGAAAGCAGAGAAGCTAGATAGATTTTGTGGAATACCACTTCCATCAAAAAATAAAATGTAACTGCCTTTATAGCAAACTCAACTCAAATCAGAGGTCAACTCCAAATTCTTCTATTACGAACCATCTATTACAAAAAAGATTGTTCATGAATAATGATTGTTCCTGAAAAAGGTTATCTTTCTACAAACTTTTAATATGAGCTATGAGCATTCTTCTTTTTCTTGTTCTTTCAAAGGCTTTCATGCAAGCACTTTTTTTTTTTTGGGTAAACATGCATGTATTAGATATATAAAACTTTTTGGACACTTTTTTTTTTTGTATACACTAAAAGAGTTTTTAGACGCAAATCTTATAGAATCATATCACACCACATTGCAATTTTTCCACACAAAAATAAGTTGTTCAGATTTTCTTACTTCTGATTAAAAGTTTAATTACTATTAATGCCACCATTTTTGTAGTTTAGTGGTTCCGGTGGGTGACGTCTATGTAGCAAAAACAAAAATGTTTTAAACGACTTGATTAATAATAGTCGGTCTATACTCTATACCATTGATTAAAGAGTATAGAAATAGGCTTCCAATGGTCGAACGATAATGTTTGCGGGTGAAACTTTTAAATAAAATGATCAGAATTGTTATTATTATACTCACTTAATTAATATACCGTCATAATACCCAAGAAAGTAAAGAAATATTACTTTAAGTTTTACAATTTAAATATAACAAAAACAACAAATGTACTACGTTCGCAACATCAACATGTAAAGAATACGTCATACAGAATCTTACAAAGGTCCCCACCAAAAAAAAAAAACCTTGTTTATAAATTTCAATTCATTCGCTCACACTACAGAACATTTCTCCAAAAGTAAAACAATTTACTCACTCTCTTGTATTAACTTAAATGGAGTCTCATCCTCAAAACCAGACCAAACAGATGATCCTCGTCCACGGTCCAATCATCATAGGAGCTGGTCCTTCCGGTCTTGCCACTTCAGCATGTCTCTCGAGCCGTGGAGTCCCGTCTTTGATCCTAGAACGTTCTGATTCCATAGCTTCTCTGTGGAAATCCAAAACCTACGACAGACTTAAACTCCATCTCCCTAAACACTTTTGTAAACTACCCTTATTAGACTTCCCCGAAAATTTCCCAAAATACCCTTCTAAGAACGAGTTCTTGACCTACCTTGAGTCCTACGCTTCACACTTCTGTATAGTCCCGAGGTTCAACGAGAACGTTCAAAACGCGGCGTATGATTCGTCCTCCGGTTTCTGGAGAGTGAAGACTTCGAACAAGACAGAGTATCTATCGAAATGGCTGATCGTGGCGACCGGTGAAAACGCAGATCCTTGCTTCCCGGAGATTCAAGGGATAAACAAGTTCTCCGGTGGAAAAATCATTCATGCGAGTGAGTACAAAAGCGGTGAAGAGTTCAGACAGAAGAAAGTTTTAGTTGTCGGATGTGGAAACTCTGGTATGGAGATTAGCTTAGATCTTGTTCGACATAACGCTTCTCCTCATCTTGTTGTCCGAAACACCGTAAGTGATCATATAATTAACATGTTTACTCTTTATTTGACTTAAATATCTCTCTTATTATATAGTTTTAAATGTTATGATTATTTCATTTTTTTTTTAGGTTCATGTCTTGCCGAGGGAGATACTTGGGCTATCAACATTTGGAGTTGGGATGACACTTCTAAAATGCTTACCATTGAGGCTCGTTGATAAGTTTTTGTTATTGATGGCTAATCTTTCATTTGGAAATACCGACCGGTTAGGTCTCCGTAGACCGAAAACTGGTCCACTTGAGCTTAAAAATGTAACCGGGAAAAGCCCGGTTCTTGACGTTGGAGCTATGTCTCTCATCAGAGCTGGAAAGATTCAGGTGACTTTATGTTTTTTTTTCACTGTATCTCTCCTTCTATTAAATATTCACTCATCAAAATTAGTGACAATTATGAGAGCATGAACTTATTTATTAATTAAAAATTCAGTAGAACCGGCGAAATAATATTGAATTAGCCAACTTTGTAAAAGAACCGTGTTAGTGTGGAAACTGGAAAGTACAAAAGAACTTGTTTAAAAAATGTTATTTTTCTTGAGAATATATGTTTTCTTGTTCTTAAAAAAGTTTTCTTTCTATTGGTGATGGAAAAAGCTAATTTTTGTTTGTACTAATTTGTTCTAATTTATTTATGCTTCCGTGAACCATCTAAATACCTAATAATGTGTGTATTATTGTGAAGGTAATGGAAGGTGTAAAGGAAATAACAAAAAAAGGAGCCAAGTTTATGGATGGTCAAGAAAAGGAATTTGACTCTATAATATTTGCCACTGGTTACAAAAGCAATGTGCCTACTTGGCTTCAGGTACACACGCACGCATATATGCTTATGCTTCAAAAAAATATCTATACATAATAATAATAATAATAATTCCCCACTAATCTAATAATTAATATGATTAAATTAGGGAAGTGATTATTTTACAAAGGAAGGGATGCCGAAAACGGCGTTTCCAAACGGATGGAGAGGAGAGAAAGGATTGTACACGGTTGGGTTTACGAGGAGAGGACTGCTTGGGACGTCTTCTGACGCCGTTAAGATCGCTGCTCATATTGGTGACCAGTGGAGAGACCATGTCAAGGGGGTCCACTTGGAATATGTGCACTACTTCTCATTTTGTCCTTATCTCTACTTCTTCTTAAATTAATTTAATTATTTTGTGTCTTACTACCTAATTTTGCATGTTGTAAATTGAATTAATAAACTTTGTATAGATGTGGTTTTAGCTTAGCCGCAGATTGACAGAGTCACTCTCTTATATTAATAATAACTAGAGAAAGCCCATATAAATTTATAAAATTAATATTTTTAATATAATGTAATATGATGATATGCGTTTGAATATTTATATTTTTCATTGTATTTTTGCAAGTATCATTATATCATTGTGGTTAAGAATAGCAATACACATAAGTTATAACATCTATTTAATTTCTAAGAGAAATCATATATTCAAAATTAGTTTTAAGCATAATATAAATATATATTTAACAAAAATATAAGAAAACTACGGGACAAAATTAACAATATATGAAAAAATCATATCATATTTAATTTATAAGTTATTAATTATTAATTTATTATTTTCAACATGTACTTATACTTGTTATTACAATGATACCAACTTTCTCTTCATCCCCAAGTTGTATAGTCCAAGTGAGTTATTTCATGTCACCGTTTATCTTAAGTGAGTGACATTCATTACAAAAACATATTTATGCCAAATGAACATTCATAAGCTCGTGTATACATTGAAAAGTGTAGAGGTAAGAGAGACAAATAGATAGAGATATGTAAGTTCAAATATATATAGAAAGAGAGAGAGATGCGGACGTAAGGAAGAAGAGAGTGATGATTTGTCACTGAAAGGAGAATCGAGAGCTGACACTCTCATTGCTGCCACCATCTCTTTCTTCTCTCTTCTCCTCTTTTGATCCATCGCTCTCTCCTTCTCTCTGCCGCCATCAACACTCACCATTTTTTAAATATCTTTTCTTTAGGGCTTCACACTTGTACCAATTTTACCCAATATACAACTTCTTTCACTCAAGTCACTCTACCATTTCTCATTGTTTTCACATATATGTATGCCTCTTTCTAGTAATCACTTTTGTTTTCCATCTTTATATATATATTTACACATTTACACACACACATATATATATATATATATATATGTATATATATATATATATATGTGTACCCCTCTTCATATATTATTAAAATTGACATTATATATACATGTTTGAGGAAGAAATGCAACGGTACATGTTTAGGATAGTGAAATATAGTCACAATTAATTACTAGATGTGTGGCACGTGTAATGCAAATTTAAGATCGGATTTACATTTTTTAGTTTTGTATTAACTACACTAACATTAACTATCTATATTAAAACTATGATAGTCAAATCATTTACCAAGAAAAAAGTCAATAACAAAGGAGCCAAAAAAAAAAATCAAAGCTATTTTGAGGGCATTGAATTCGAGAATCGTTATGACACGCATCCATGCACAGCTTACGTTAACTATGCTCAGACACTTACGTCACTCTTTTATTTTATTTGTTATTACATTTTCTTGCATTTGTATAAATTTTATTATTTATGGTTAAGGGCATTGTCCTACTGACCAATTTGCAGGCACACACTGTCAATTTTCATGATAGATTTGACATTTCTCTTTGCATGTTAAGTGTGTCACCGCTTCTTCCTTCGGTTTAATACTCCTATCCTATTTATAACATTTTCCTTTTCGCATATATATTTTGTGGGTTGGGTGACCAAGTGAAATCTAACTTCGGTACCCAACCCAAAATCTAACTTAGTGAAATCTAACATTTTTTTTTTTTTTTTTTATAAAGCATTTTCTTTCATCTTGGAGTTTAATAGTTTTATCTACATTTAGTTACAACACATTTGGTTTGTTTAACTACATGATCAATACTACTCTTTTTTGTCTCGATCTTTAAAGCTACTAATCAAAAGATATATTACTTATTTGAATTTTGATCTAATCATTATCCACTAGGCATAATTATAAGAGAAATACCTTTGAAAAAAAAAAATTACAAGATATATACAAATTTATTTATTTTGAAAAAAATATTTTGCTAAGCAACCTTTAACTTTACAGAAAACTACAATTTTAATCTATGATTAAATGTTATTTTACGTATCAGGTTTTATCTAAATTAATTTTTTAGTAATGGCCACTTCAAAATACCAAAGGTCCAAAGCTGGTTCGATAGAATTGGGGACCATGTACATAGAATATATCATATTTTTTTTCTTTTTTGATAACCGTGGGGATTCTAAAGGCTTTCTGGGCCCAAAGACTAATCACACGAGGTCTTGCATCCGGTTACGTGTTATTCCAACTTAATGGCATGGCTAGGTGGCCAATGCGAATCGAACTCAGGTGGCGGAGGTCCCAGCTGGGACTCCTTTACCACCTTAACCAACGCGGATTGGTTAGAATATATCATATTCATACAAGTTCCTTACATACTTAAAATGATTGTATTAATACAAAAATGAATAATTATTTTTATGCCTAAATAAATTATACATACAAAATATGAAATTAGTAACAAAATTACCATACACTACAAGAAATTGAGATCCTATTAACCAGATGATTTTAACACAACATTTTAAAACGAAATACAAATTCAGCAAACAAATTGCACGACTTCATATATGGATGGGGTCGAATTGAATTTGAATTCCAATTTATATTATATGTATATACATTATATTATATATATATATAGTATTGTAGAAAACTTAATCATATATAGCTAGAGATATTTTCGTCATTGAATCTATTCAGAGATTAGGTAAAACCTCTTCTAAGATTGTTTCAAATCATTTTAAAGAAAAAACACTTACGCACGAAAGTACTTATCTAGTTATTTACCATAACAAATGATACTTCAAAGATAATCTTTACTGTTTTTTATTTTTTTCACTTAATGAGTATATTAACCGCATGGTCCTCCTCATCTTTCAATGTACGTGTCAATCGGTTCACTAGGCTTCTACGATCTTTCCAAAACCCTCATACATCTCCATCAACTATATGCTTAGTTTTCTATTGGTAATAAGTAGGGGATATGACAACATAAGAGAGTAAAATTTCCAATTGTTTTGGCATTATTTAGAAGCATGTACATATGTTATATGTAGTATATAGAGATGAAATAGTGATGTAAGATTAAGGTATGGACCACAAGGGGGAATGAGAATCGAGATAAATACTCATGATCCGATGAACCGTACTCTCTCTATTGCACTCTTAAATTGGCATGCACTTGTACTAATCAATTCACTACAATATATGTATGCATATGTGCATGGGGATTTGCCATGCAAAGAAACAAATGCACATCTCTTTACTCACGTATCATATGTAGCCATATATGTGAAACTTGAGAAAACGTGCGACTCAAAATTTGAAGTTTGTATTTATGTGTACATATGATGATGACAAAAGCAAAGCTTTCATCAGAATAGACATGTCGTGTACTCTGCCGATTCTGCATGATCCGTCCAAGTTCACTCTTAGATTGCCCTCCATACCCATTCCAATGTCCTAAAGTACATAAACAGCAATTTAAGAGTGAGTTTTCTAGAAACAGCCCTAGAAACTACAAACAGTCCTAGTTGCATGTCTCAACAATTCAGAGCAGAGCATTGACGTTTTAATTAAATCCAATGTTCCAAACTATATAACCGTAACGTCTTTAGAAACTTACATGTCATAACTATGAGCAGGCCCGTCTCAAAAAAAATTTGAGCCTTGGGCAAAATTTTTTTTTTTTTGGTATTTGTAAAGAGAAAAATTAAATTATGGGCCTTTTTTAAAAAAAAATCTTAATTTTGGGCCCTTAATACACATAAAACAAAAAATTTTGGGCCCTCAATACACATAAAACAAAAATTTTGGGCCCTATTTTACAATAAAAAATATAATAAAAACAATAATAAAAAAAAAATTTCAAACAAAAAAAAAAAAAACAGGCTGAAATTTATTCTGGACCTTTTGGACCTTGGGCCCACGCCCCTCTAGCCCAATATGAGAGCCGGCCCTGACTATGAGAGCAGGACCATATATTGGCGAGGGGTTCTTATTAATTTTAAATTATTATATTTGATAGAGGTTTTAAATCCCTCCCAAAAATTCTTAAAGAATCCCTCCTCTGTTTCTACTCTCTAAAATAACAATTTTAATTTATTTTAATACCAAAAAAAAAAGAACCCCTCTTAAAACCTACGTTGGACATGTTTTAATACTCAAGTACTGAACCCCTCTGATTTATTCTTAAATTAAGTTTGTCAAAAAAAAAAAAAAAAAAAAAAAAAACTTNATTAAAGATTACTTGTGACAACAAACATATATAATCGATCTAGTACAATTAACCGTTGTACATTTGATGATACAGATGTATTACTGCTCTGCGTTTTGAGTTTTGTTTCAGACTCATTATTCACAAAACTCACACTCTTGCTGCGTTTTGTGAGACCTTCCTGTTGATCCAGAGTCTTTACCACACTGAAAGCTCATATATTAATTGTCACTATCATGATTGAAACGTTAAAGTGATGGTGTTAATGACACCTGACCTTTTTAGCCATATCCAAGACTGAAGTTGGGAATCATGATGATTGCTAGATGCAAAGTCCGGAATCACTCTCAAGTGTTGATCAAAGCCGAGGCGTCTAAATTTGAAATCACACCAACAATGTACCACAGATGACACTTCTGTACTAGTTGGATTACCAAAACAAGTGTAACACCTAATGAATTGCTTTCACACGAAAGATTAGCCTGAACCACACCACACACGAATCATAATTAATAAAAGCATGCTAGCAATACACAATCTATGTACCCACACAAGGGTACCCAGAGATATCAAAATTTGTAAGAGAAAGAGACACAATATCTAAATCTGTATCTTCTAGTATAGTTTGTTATTTGATTTAAGGCAATGAAGCTGCTAAATCCAGGTTTTAGGGAGAATCCACTAGGCTAATTAATTAACGAGATTGGAATATAGGGAAGGCTGTATGCACACAAAGCAGCTTTTGCTTAGTCCTTAGAGCATCTGCATTAATTGGTGGTATATATAAGCAAGTTACTCAGTGAGACCCCAAGATCTTCTCTTTTTTAATTTTGAGACACTCAATTTTCGTATCTCTTTTTTATTTTCTTATATTTAGAGACACTCTCCAAAAAATCTTCAGTGGAGATGGTAGAACATGGAGTAGAGGGAGGAGAAGTCAAATCTACAAAACTCGAAGGTAATAAAACTATAGTGAAGTCAGGGCCGGATCTGAGATTATGGAGGCTCGAGGAAAAAAAAAAATTGAGGCCCTCAATTTATATTATAAATAAACATAATCTTAATTAATTTTTTAAAATAATTGATAAAACATAAATTCTCCAAAGTAAAAAAAAAAAAAAAATATCATCAAACGAAGTAACGAACATTATAAAGTTAATAAAATATATATCTTTGAAAAATCATCATTTACGCATTTTTTTCTGCAAAATCATCCTTCAAACTTTGATAATCAAGTTTTGTAACCATGATTTTCTCAATTGTTTTTGCCATTTTTTGCCAATAAAACAAGAACTTGATAAGGAAAAAATAAAATTGGGGGCCTAAAATTTTGGAAAAAAAATGGGGGCCCAAGTGATTTAACTCACCTTCCTATGCTCAGCTCCGGCCCTGAGTGAAGTTACCAAGAAAATGAAACAAGAACATGTACAACCGAAAATTAAAAGTGCATACAAGATGCGAGTAGAGTAAGACAGTTTGCCTACAAACTAAGCTCAATTGATAAAAATTAGATAATTTTGGTTTGATTTTTTACGTTTGACCGCCATGTTTTAGACTATATAAATAAACCAGAACAATTTTCATTCAAGAGTCAAGTACGTATATATCTATACCAAACCATTAAATCTACATTTATAACATGGATGGTACCAAAGTACCAAACCATCAAATTTACCGTGCTTTAGGTACTGTGATGTCCCGAAACACTCCTTCCCAACGCGATTGACTTGCTTCTCATTGCCAACAGATGGATCAACACTCATAGAGTTTGACACATGTCATGTAGTCCTACTAAACAAGTCATCTTCACTTGCCTTCCTCGTACCTACCTCGCCATGTGGTGGATTCAAAGTGTAACCACCAGCGTTCTTCTTCTCAGCAGTCTCGTGAAGCTGAAGCGCAAATTCAAGCGCACAAACTACTTCGTTCATTGATGGCCGTTCGGTTCCACGATCTCGAACACATCTCTCAGCAATCTCGCAAAACTTCTTCAATGATTCAGGGGTGAT
>OVAF01003194.1:0-13071 GCA_900406245.1 Odontarrhena argentea
ATTAATACTCATTGGTTAGTTAAATTCGCAATCGGAAGATTAGTGGAATTTGGTAACGAGTGAAATGATTAAGACTAAGGGATTAGCTTAGTCATCCTTAGTGTTCCCTAGCCAAGGTTTGTGCTTAGTTCATTGCCCAAACATCCATCATTAGCCTAGTAATCTATTTCCTTAGATCATGATAGCCATTTCTCANAGCCATTTCTCAAGGTCTAATGTCTTTAGTTGCTTTCTAATTAAACCACTTTTAGTCTTTGTTTAGTTTGAGTTACTATTGTTCTTACTTTTCATTCTAGTTTTGCATTTTCGTTTCTCATTTACGGAACCTCAAAAACAAACTTCGATTAGCATTAGCTTAATATAGCATCTCGCATTTCTAGTGCTTTAAATCCTAAACTCCTTTAGTTCGATACCCTTTGCTATACTAGAACAATTCAAGTGTGTTCTTAGTATTCTAAGGTAATTGGTTGTATAAACACCAATTTTATACACATCACCGGTGTTACCCGTACAAACGAAGATGCATCACAAAAGTTGGGGTTGAGTGAATCAATTGGCAATCAACATTTTGGCGATCCGTTATGGGGCACTCCACCAGCTGCTCAACAATGGGGCACTCCACCACCTAGTCATCAATGGGGCACTCCACCAAACGCTCCACGGTGGGGCAATCCACCAAATGCTCAACAATGGGCACTCCACCGACAGTTCCACATTGGGGCAATCCACCATGCGCTCAACAGTGGGGAACTCCACCAAACGCTCAATACTGGGGCACTCCACCAATTTCTGCACAGTGGGGGCTCTCACCGAATTTTGAACCTTGGGAATCACAAGCAAACTTTCACGGAGGAAACGAAACACAAAATTTTCAACAAGGTGGCTCATCCAGAACGACTCCAACAACTGTCCAACATGGATTTTCACCTAGAGGCCAGGTAGGAAGCATAAAGAATGATCAACAACAAGTTTCGGAAGCAGCATCACCGGGACTTGGTTTTACTCACTACTGCGAAACATGACATATTTCTCAAACACCTAGACCTGGCGGTCTATTCAATATTTGGGGAACGGCGGGAGGAACAAATACAAATGCGAATGATGGGCAAGAGAGTTATTCAGGAGACGAGGAGTAGTTTAAGTTGGACATGTTTAATAATTTACTGTTTATGATACACAATAAATTTTTGTATTTTATGCTTTTTTATATCTTTTGTACCACTTAGGTTCAAATTTTATATTTTTCTAATAACATATTTTGTCTCTTGTTTTAAAATCTTCAAGGCTTTTTGTATATATCAGCTGCAAGCACAAGGCATCGATAATCTAAGTTATGAAGAAAGAGTTAAATTGTGGAATTTTGAAAATGGTCAATTTGAGGAGTTGATAATTCATCCAACTTTGACTTACTTCGATCAATATTTTCAAAGAGGACCAGTCGATACTGGTGAAGGAGAAGGGTGGAGGACTAGTTGGCGTCGTGCTCAACGAAAGAAAGTTAACTGTCTCCAGTTACTACGAATGTCACTTCCATGTTTTACATCATTATGTGAAGTTTTACAAACAAGTTACGGGCTTCGACCAACTTCAAATATGACCATTGAAGAAACGGTGGCTATATTTCTACGTGTATGTGGGGCTGGTGAAGTTCAAAGAGATATTGGATTGAGATTTAGATGTAATCAGGAGACTGTGCAGAGAAAATTTATCAAAGTTCTTTCGGCGGTTGAGTTACTGACATGTGATTATATTAGAACTCTGACAAGATAAGAACTACATAGAATTTCTTGAGAGACTTCAGGTAGAATTAAAATATTGGCCATATATTAGTAAATTTTTTGGAGCTATGGATGGGACTCATGTTTTCGAAAAAGGGAAGCATGAGTTACAAGGAATTTATTGGAATCGACATGATAATCCATCACTGAACATCATGACAATTGTCCCCACAGTCGGCACCATATGTATGTATTCCATAATTATTGCCTCCTTTTGTTAATTTCGGGGTCATTTATAGATAGTCTACGCACAAAAGATGCAATAACCACATAAATATTTTTTGAGAAATTGGCTGCAGAGTCCCCTATATTAATCCTAATTTACCTCACTAACCTCCACCCTCCAAAACATAATTTTTAACCATTTCCCTATAATTTTCAGTCCATTACATCCCTACTGTTCATTTTATTTACCTCTTTGCCATTCTGGTATTTGGTCCCACATGTCCCCATCTAAGCCCAAGCCTAGCCCTTTACGAGATTTAATAAAACACTCTGTCTTCTTCATCGTTTCTTCTTCCCCACCATTTTAGACCATCGATATTCCACTTCGTCCCTTCTTCCTCTCCCTCGCCGGATTCACCATTTTCTTCTCCTGATTCTCATAACCTTCTTTTTCTTCTCTATACACGCCGTAAACCACTTTCCTGTTGCCGAATCTTCGTCGGCTTCCTCCACCGTACTACTTTTCCCAACACTTTCCTTCACCGTGTACATAAATCCACAATTACCTCTACAAGTTCTCCTCCGATTCAACCTAGTTCACCGATTCCCCTATTCTGTCCTTTCGGTTCACACTCGTTAATACAAGGTAAGCCTCAATTTCAATTTTTTGGTCCTTTTTGCATATTTAGGAATGATTTTGGGTTAGAACAATATTAGGGTTTTTGTCAACTCAATTTTTGGGGCTTTTCATTATATAATTCACTTTTGGTATTATGATATATGTATTTGACTTGTGTATGCTGAAAACTTTCCAATTTTGCGTTTATGTGATCTTGCTATGTCGTTGCTTTGCCGTTATCTAATATCCTTTTTAAATATCTCAATTCATGTGGTCTTTATTCTTCTTTGTCTCTTATGACTACTTCCGTGTTGATATGTGTTATTACTTATCGATCTTGACAAATTGTCAGATTGTTGCTATATACTTTGTATTGTTCCTGTCAATATTATTCAAGTTACTTTGCATTGTTGTTGTCTATACTATGTTTTACATTTCATACGCTATCTACTGCCTTATTCTTAAGAATCTACGACTATTCCCTTCATTTCTCATATCATCCTTTTTTTTTTTCAGAATAATGGTTGATCAACATCTTCTTGTTCATGGAACTTCAAACTGAGAAATGCGAGCCCATTACTACATCTATCACCGAAGGGCATACCATCTGCCCCAATCTCGTTTGAACTATATCCTCTATGCGTATTCCGCTCTTTCTACGTTAGTTGTGTAACATTTTCTTTTGTAGATATCTTTTGTTTCTGTAACGACTTTTGTATAATCACACTATGACACATTTTACTCTTTATGCCTTATTCCAACAACGTGGCTAACGTCTTCTCCTTTAATATATTAACAACTATTTTTCATTATTTTTTTTTTTTCAACCACACTTTAATATCGATTGGGCCACAACTGGCTGACCCAATAGCCATGTCCTGCATATTGCAGAGTGTGTAGGGAGCTGTCAACTATTTTTCATTATTTATGTTGATTAACGCTGTCAACTATTAATCTATTACCTTAATTATATTAATAATCACATGAATGTTAATAATAACATTATTGTTATTTCTAGAAATACTAAAGGGTTACCGTTACAGAATGTTACTTACATTTTATTATTCCAGCCCTTAGTGTTTAGTATTCATTCTTTGGATTTAGTATTCACACCTTAGAGTTTAGTATTCCCACATTAGGGTTTATCATCATTATCACGTATTATTGTTATGTGTGTTCTATTATTTACGTATATACAATTTTATTGTTAATTATGTATTATCGACCTCGAAATGAACGTCACTTACGTCTTCATTATTCCAACCCTTAGCGTTTAGTATTCCACCTTAGGGTTTAGTATTCCCCCCTTAGGGTATATTATTCACCATTAGGGTTTATTATTGACGTTTTAGGGTTTAGTATTCCCCTTAGGGTTTAGTATTTCTCCTTAGAGTTTAGTATTCACCAGTAGGGTTTATTATCGACCTTTTAGGGTTTAGTATTCCCCTTAGGGTTTAATATTCCCCCTTAGGATTTAGTATTCCCCCTTAAGGTATATTATTCACCATTATGGTTTATTATAGACCTTTTAGGGTTTAGTATTCCTCAGTAATCGTAGTATGAGTGTTGTGCATATTAACGTATATAACTATTTATTGCTAGTTATGTTTGGTTGTTTCTAGGAACATTGTTACTTATGGCGTTATGACTATAACCTATAGGGTTTAGTCACCACACAAGGGTTCATAATTCACCTATATTAGGGTTTAGTATTCCTCCACCTTAGGGTTTAGTTTTCCCCCTTAGGTATATTATTCCCCATTAGGGTTAATTATCTACCTACTAGGTTTAGAATTCCTAGTAATTGTAGTATGAGATTCGTGAATATATATATATATATATATATATATATATATATAACTAATAATGTTTATTCACCACCCAAGGGTTCATTAGGGTTTAGTATTCACCATTAGGGTTTAGTGTTTCCACATTAGGGTATAGTATTCACCCTTAGGGTTTAAGATTCTCTCCTTAGGGTTTAGTATTTTCCTTAGGGTTTAATATTCGCCATTAGGGTTTAAGGTTTAGGGTTTAGTTTTCTCTTATTAGAGTCTTGTTATACAAAAAAGTACTGTAAATACATATGTTTGGGTTTAGTTTTCTCTCATTAGAGTCTTGATATAAAAAAAATACTGTAAATACATATGTTTGGGTTTAGTAATCCAAAATTAGGGTTTAGTTTTTTCATATTAGAGTCTTAATATACAAAAAGTACTATAAATACATATGTTTGGGTTTAATAATCCATAATTAGGGTTTAGTTTTCCCTCATTAGAGTCTTGATATACAAAAAAATAGTGTAACTACATATGTTTGAGGTTAGTAATCCCCTTAGGGTTTAGTATTTCCCTTAGGATTTAGTATTACATCATTAGGGTTTAGTATTCCCCTTAGTGTTTAGTATTCCCATATTAGGGTTTAGTATTCCAACATTGTTGTTATTATTGAAAATACTAGAGGAATTAATTATGTTAACACGCTTTGTTGTTGCTCATGTTGCTAGTAATGTAGTTTTGTTGACTAGTAATTTGGGCTACCAGATCATTTCTCTCGGTCTGTTGTTAATTTGTCTTCGATCAACTTTTAGGCTAACTCAAACATTTACACAGACAAGATTAGGAAGTGGGACCAAACATTGTCAGACTAACCGATATCATGTTTAAAGGGTAAAATTGTCCAACATGAGTTAGTTTTTTAATTAAAACAAGCATGTGCTATGGCTACTAATTATGATTAACCAAAGTACTTTCTATGCCAATCACTCATATTTTTTTCCTCTAGTATTAGCTTGACTAACATCATGAAACATATATATTAGATTAAAATAATAATATAAAAAAAAAATGAAAAAAAATCTAAATCACCAGGTAAAGCTTTAAACATATATATTAAAATTACAGACTTGATGGCAACTTTTTGTTGAGTATCTTTCAAAGATAAATAATATTATAGACAAAAATGGTTAACGAGCTGACGGGATGTCACTGATAACACTTGCGCTATGTCCCGGGGAATTTGCTTCTTGGCTCTTTTTACGAAAGGTTTCATATATATCCAGACACTCATTTAGTTCATGCGCAACCCGAGTCATGTTTGGCCTCTCAGTGGAAGAAGGGTTAATGCATAACATTGCTAATTCCAGAGCTTTCCAAGATGAAGTTATGTCATATTCCTGATGGAGATTCGGATCCAAAATACTTTTAATATCACCATTTGTAAGCATAGACTTGACCCATTCCACTATATGGGACTTTTCACGAGAATGTTCAATCGCAGATTGGCCAGTGATTATTTCAAGTAACACAATCCCAAAGCTATATACATCACTCTTCTCTGTTAGCCAGTTCTTTCGGTAGTATCTACAAGACAAGTACTTGACGAAGTTAGGATTTTTGATTTTTTTGTATTCAACTAACAACAGAGCATATATATACATATTTAAATGAGATGTCTACACTTACTCGGGATCCAGATATCCAAGCGTTCCAGCAACATTTGTTGATACATGAGTGTTACTCCCCAGTAGAAAAGATCTCGAAAGTCCGAAGTCGGCAAGTTTAGCTTCAAAATTTTCACCTAACAATATATTGGTACTCTTCACATCTCTATGAACTATTGGCGGCTTACATCCAATATGCAAATACTCAATTCCTAGTACATAGAAAAACTTTCAAGGGTTAATTATGTATTAGTATTATGAAGTTTAAAAGGAATAAGATTGTGTGAACAAACAAACAAAATTTATAAAAACCTAGCGCAGACTCGATAGCTACTTTAAGTCTCCTTGACCAGTTCAAAACAGAGCCTGGTCCACGTTTTCCTGCCAAAATTTTACCATATAGTTAAAATTTTCTTGGAAAGTTTAAAACCCTTTGATTTGAAAGAGGTAACTATTTTTTTCTATCTCCAAAATTATGATAGTTTACCAGAGAGATGTTCCTTTAAATTTCCATTTTCCATGAACTCATATATGAGAGACAGATCATTTCCTTCATCACAATATCCGATGAGGCTTACTAAATTTACGTGGTGAACTCTTAGAAGTAGTTCGACCTAACAATCAACAACATATAATTTCATAAGCACATGATACTCCAAAAAATAGATTGTAGTGCAATTAATTAAGTACCTCTGTTTTGAATTCTTTGTAGCCCTGAGTTGATGATTGAGAGAGAACTTTGACGGCTACTTGTTCATTTTTTAAACAACCATGATAAACAACGCCAAAGCCTCCTTTGCCAAGAACAACTTGAAAGTTATTAGTCATTTCCTTGACTTCTGAATAGGTAAATCTTCTATTTTTCATTTCGAGGGATGGTCGTCCAACTGCATAAAATAATGACATGATTCCATGAGATTTTTGTACTTTCTATGTGGATCATATATATCTTTGAAATACCTTTGTGAGTTGATAGCTTTCTCTTTCTGTAAATGAAGATGAGAACCAACACAATTATGATAATGACCACACAAACAAGAGACACAACAATTGCCACAACGAGGGAGCTGGATCTCGATTGCTTTAGGTTTTCATCAACACTAAATAGTAAAAGAATTAATTAATACAACATAGAAAACGGGATTGGCTAATAATCAAAATAAGGTCAGCAGAAACAGAATCTTACGATAGCTTCAATCCGTCTTTTCCTCTATCCAGAAGGGCTTGGGGAATAGGACCTCTGAGATTGTTTCCACTCAAGTTTCTGTGGATGTGAAGAAATCCTTAGAAACTAATGAAGACATCACAAAATATTTTCTAGAACTTACATGACCAATAGCCATTTCATCTTGGCAAGAAATTCGGGCACTTCTCCAGTCAAGTTGTTTTTCGATAAATCCCTATAATTTTCCAAGAATTTTTAAAAACAAACTCACTGAATAAACTTCATGTTATATGAATATGGGGATACATACAATTCTTGAAGCTGAGTTAGATTCTGTATACTAGGCGGTATAACTCCACTTAGTCCACTTGAAGACAAATCTCTGCTTGCATGATCGTATCACACTGATTAGTATTCTACATTTTATTTGACAACAATGTTTAATTTGAATGTTCTTACAATGTTATGATTCTTGGTGGTGTGGAAGCATCGATAATGTTGCAGCTTAAACCAGTCCACGAGAACTGTTTAGGGACACATGGATCACCCTGCCAGTTCATTCTACTCAACTGGTAAGTCGATTGGATGTTCTTGATAGCAATGACTAAAAAAAATACGAAGTTAACATATGTAAGATCTTATACAACAAGTAAAAAAAATGTAAGAACTTATGCATAAAACTACACATCAGCATACCATCATCTCTATTCGTCTCTAATTGTGGAAAATGAATGACGCTAAAAAGTTCTAGAGCATTCATTAGGGGTGGTAGAGTAGACTTGGGCGTTTTGGACAGCTGCACACGACACATCGCTCCCTCGCATTTAAATGATGCAGGGTTGCAAAAAGCCTCTGCTTCAAAATTCTTAGGTCGATAAGAACTGTAATCAACGATACCATTAGCCACAAGTTTGAATTCCCTAGTTTCATTGGCCGGCACTTGTTGGATTTCGGCGAAGTAAGCGCAAGCATTGGTTTTATCATCAGAGTTTTCCAAACCCCAGATAAAGGTGAATGGCTCACTGGCATTCGTGGGTATTGCAGCAGTAGTAATTACATCTCGTGGTGGGGCATAACCACGGGAAGAGTCTGTTATGTTAAGGGTTGTGTTTATTTGAGTCCATTCGGGCTGGAAGTATGGAACCCAAATACGATCATACACATCTTTGGGATAACTGCCAAAGTCAAGTATGTATTAAACGCAATGTTAAGGAAACCCTCCAATTGATTATCTTTTGCAAATTTACCTTCAACCATAGAAAAATGCAAGAAAAGTTTTCAAATCATAATTAATCCACAAAATAACCATTCAACTAATAATTTATCTCCTGCTCAAATCTCAGTTTCATATTTTTGTTTTCTTAAAAACCAGCCAATAAAATATAGTTTGAAAAAATATTAGAAATGACACACTAGCTCTAATAGATATATACAACGATGAAGGGTTATATTGCACGTTAAATATGATTTCAAGAGTTTTCTTGCATTTTTTCTAGTTGAAAGGTAGATTTGCAAAAAGCTTGTTTTGCAGAAAACCGATTTGCAAAAAGCTAGTTAAACCGATTTTCTAGTTTAATAATTTTGCAACCTTAAACCGATTGACAATGAATGAATTGCTTTGTATGTTTTATTTGTAAGATTAATCTCTTGTAATTAATTTCGTATGTGAGATTCCAACACATAACATTATGCTCCACAATAAATAAAATCATCGTATCGTTCTATAACTCAACTGTACAGAAGAAAGTAGCCTTTACTAAATTATGCTGACATACCTTATAGATTTGTCTGACTTGGTGAAGTAGAGGTGCTCGATAGTCTTCAATGAAGCAGTTCGAGTAGGATAGATATCGTAAGGCAAGGGTCTTAATTCTATGGCTGATATCAGCGGTGTACTTGTCCCTGTCTTGACAAGACATATATCTAAGCTGATAGACCTTGTGATGTGAATGATCTCTTCAGTCGTGCCTAAATCCGAATTTGTAAGATCTAAGGATGTCCAAATATTAGGACCAAGATAAAGATCGAATCTTGGAGGAATGTTAAGACCATCGTAGTTTCCGTATAAGAAAGAGGTCCTGATCAGGTATTTCGTGTCATGCGTGACACTCAAACTATAGCAGTTTCTTATCCCATCCGGAAAGTATCTCAAAACCTTGTATGGCTTCGAGATAGAGTTTGAATCTGAGTGAGTACGGATATTACCAGTTTTTCCTCCATGGATGAAACCGGCATCAGATATGTATGTTAAATTGGTAAATTGTTCGTTATAAGGAGATTCATTAGAAGGTAATCCACAATCCAAACTGATGAATCCTGGTAAAACCAGATAGATAAGAAATCGGAATATGATTTTTACGTTTGAGAAATTCATATGTCCAAAATTTTAAACAAAAGAAAAAGGATACCTTGTTGATTTTGAGACTTAGCAAGATGTATGATGCAAAGAGTGGCACAAGTGAGTAACAGAATCTTGTTGCGAGTCTTCATTCTCAACCAATTCTCAGTTTTTAACCAAATGAAAACTTAACAACTACCAAAAAGTCTTGAAACATTATACAACGTTATATATCTATTATATTATAGTGGCCCCCTCTTATGAACTCAAAAAGGTAAAAGTTGGCAGATCGAATGTCAAATTATGGAAACGTCATATGCAATAGAAAACGAGCTAAATACAATTGTCTAATACAAATGGCTGAAAAAACTAACAGTTTAAGATGGAACAAGATCATATTTCTATTCAGTGGTCAAACAATGTTGTTGGTGGTAGAAATAGTTTATGGTTCTACGTACCACTTCAAATGGCTTATGAAAACTTAAAAATATATTGTTAGAAAAAGCTGGGCATGGATGGACCTTTCTTAACACCAGATTAAATAATTTATGGTAAAGATTTTCTAGAACAAGTTTGATTTCTAATTAAAATAGGGGTCTTATAGTGTGAGATCCGTGTGGCATTCTCATCATATTCAGAAAATCAAACTTCATATTCATGAAATCAAACCTCTATTATACATACAAAAAATGCAACGAAACTGTACTATTGAATTATATATATTATCATCTCTAAACGGGTCAAATCACATAACTTTTTTTAATTTAACTTCAAAGCTTCTCTCCATAGGCCAAAGTGGTAAACTATATGTGCATTTTAATGCTACTGGTTGAATATTAAATACGCTACAGATTTAAGTTTTGCTGAATTGTAAAAGGAAAGTTTTATATTTTACTAATCTAGAATAACTAAATACCAAAAGAGAAGCTTTTTGAGCTGAGTTGTCAGCTCTTTTTTTGTTTCAATTTAATTAATTGAGCTTGACTAACAAGAAACATAGATCTAATGATCAAAATTTTCCCACATAAAGATTTTTTTGGTTTCTTATCTAATTTTCCAAGTTTTTTGGTTATACAAAAAATTTCCCAAAATAGTAACGAGATTTTTTGCTATATAACAAAAAAAAAAAAAAAGATACTTCAAACTAACAAAAAACCCTAAATCTAATGGTCAACACTTTGCTACATAAAGATGTTTTGTTACTTATCAAATTTTCCAGTTTCTTTGGTTATACAAATTTTTTCCCAAAATAGTAAAGGGTGTTTTTGCTCGATGACGATAAAAATTGGAAATTCAAAAATTAACAAAAAAAAAAAAAAACCGTAGATCTAAATTAGTGGACAAGATTTTCCCACATAGATTTTTTTTTGTTACTTATATAATTTTCTAAATTTTCTGGTTTTAAGTTTCCTAAAATAGTAAGATTGTATTTTCCTCAATTAAAATAAAAATTGTAAATTCAAAAACTGACAGAAAACATAAATTCATTGGTCAAGATTTTCCCACATAGAGATGTTTTTGTTACTTATCTAATTTTCAATTTTTCTTTGTTTTGCCAAAAAATTTCATAAAATAGTAACTTTGTATTTTGCACGATGGAAAAAAAAAATGGAAATCCGAAAACTAACAAAATACCACAGACTTAATGGTCAAGATTTTTCCACATAGAGATATTTTTGTTACTTATATAATTTTCCAATTTTTTTGGTTTTACGAAAAAGTTTCCTAATATAGTAAGGTTGTATTTTGCTCGATGAAAATTTAAATATGAAATTCGAAAACTAACAAAAATCCAAAGATTTAATGGTCAAGATTTTCCCACATAGAGATGTTTTTGTTACTTGTATAATTTTTTCCAATTTTTTGTCTTTACCAAAAAGTTTGTTAATATTGTAAGGTTGTAGTTTGCTCGATGAAAATAAAAATTGGAAATTCGAAAACTAACAAAACACCATAAATTTAATGGTCAAGATTTTCCCACATAGAGATGTTTTTGTTAATTGTATAATTTTCCATTTTTTTTTTTGCCAAAAATTTTCCTAAAATAATAACTTTGTACTTTGCTCGATGAAAATAAAAATTGGAAATTCAAAAACTAACAAAAATCCATAGCTTTAATAGTCAAGATTTTCCCACATATAGATGTTTTTGTTATTTGTATAAATTTCCAATTTTTTTGTTGTTTTACCAAAAAATTTCCTAAAAGAGTAACTTTGTATTTTGTTCGATGAAAATAAAAATTAGAAATTTGAAAATTAACAAAACACAATAAATTTAATGGTTAAGATTTTCCCTCATAGAGATGTTTTTGTTACTTATCTACTTTTCCAATCATTTTTGTTTTACCTAAAAGTTTCCTAAAATAGTAAGGATGTATTTTGCTCGATGAAAATAAAAATTGGAAATTTGAAAACTAACAAAAAAAAAACAAAGATTTAATGGTCAAGATTTTACTACTTAAAGATATTTTTGTTACTTATATAAGTTTCCGATTTTATTGGTTTTACCAAAAAGTTTCCAAAAATAGGAACTGTGTTTTTTGTTCGATGAAAATAAAAATTGGAAATTCGAAAACTAACAAAACACAATAGATTTAATGGTCAAGATTTCCCCACATAGAGATGTTTTTGTTACTTATCTAATTTTCCAATTTTTTTTTGTTTGACCAAAATATTTCATAAAATAGTAAGGTTGTATTTTGCTCGATGGAAATAAAAATTGGAAATTTGAAAACTAACAAAAAAAACATAGATTTAATGGTCAAGATTTTCCGACATAGAAATGTTTTTGTTACTTATATAATTTTTCAATTTTTTTGTTTTACTAAAAAGTTTCTTGAAATAGTAAGATTTTCCCACATAGAGATGTTTTTGTTACTTGTATAAGTTTCCAATTTTTTTGGTTTTACCAAAAATTTTCCTAAAATAGTAAGGTTGCATTTTGGTCGATGATAATAAAAATTGGAAATTTGAAAACTAACAACAAATGAGAAGTTTAATTTCTTTTATGTGTTGCTAAAAGAAAAAAAAAAAAAATTTCTTTTATGTAATTAAAGGACAAGTGTTAGCATAAAGTGGATAGTGGCAATAACACATGTCAAAGCCTAAAGTAGTGATAACATGCTATTTTTGAAGGAAAACAGATCTATCCTAACCACTTAGGACTAACAGGTTTTCCTACCCTAGGATCTCTGAAGATGAATCTAGATTCCCAGATCTGGAGATTACCTGATGAATGGATGCAGCGGAATGATCAGGATCTCGAGATCTTCAAGTGCCAATGATGTGACACCTCCACAGGTATCCACACTCACACAACTGGAAGAACTGGAATGCTAGTTCCTGGAAACTGAGAGAAAAGGTTTCTGGTTTCTGGATCTGGAAAAACTGATAATGAAATCGTCTGCCCTATATCCCTTATATACGGAAGACATCTCACCTTTCCAGAAACCCTAAAAGCCCAAGGCCCAATAGTCCACCGACAATTGTGTCGATCGATGCACCTGCCTTGTGTCGATCGGCACAACCTTTGTGTCGATCGACACACCCCCTTTTCCATCCGAAA
>OVAF01003195.1:0-13070 GCA_900406245.1 Odontarrhena argentea
TTCTTGGGATTAGGAAAACTGTTAGCCCTAGGTGGATCTAGGTTTTCCTACAGTGTGCATCTCGTATCCCTTAGACAGTATTGTTACAGTCTTGTTCTGATCTCAAAATTAACATTTGAACTCTGCTTACAATCCACTACACTACTGTTTTTCCTGAACACATTTGTTTACTTCCGTTCTGGATAGTTTGGCGTATTTGGACAGCTCGCAGTGTGTTATTATTTCAGCATAAAGGATTACTTTCCTTTTCCCCATCATCTTTTACATCACCAACGTTGACGCCAATCATAGGGATTTAAAGGCCATCTTGTTTGATATCAGGAAGTAGATGGAAAAGCTTCCTAATCTTCATTTGCTTATGCTACGCGTGAGTTCAATGTTACCTCGGATATTTTATCTTAGAAGGCTAGAGACTCTGTTTTGGTTTATGAATCATATGTGTTGCCTTCATCATGGATATTTCATTATATGTATGCACTCTAATTTTAATATTAAAGGTAGACGTCAAAAAGCAAATATCTAAACAATTTTACCGACCGCTTAAAGTTGATCAATAAGATGGTACAAGTTGCTTTTTGTCAACTCGGAATTTTTTTTGTAAAGTAACGAGGGAAGAAAGTACAAGTCGAAACAGAACAGAAGTGAAAGTACGAAATTTGTATTGGGCTGAAATCCAAAAGGTCAACGGAAAGACAAAAAGCCCAATGTTCCGAGTTTGAGTTAATTGGAAAGAGCCGAAGCCGTATTGCTTCTTGTTCCATACTTTATTATTACCCATGGCGACGCCCTCGCCGACTTCCTCTCCTCCTTGTGATTCAAACCCTAATTCCGCCACTACTCCGCCGCAGCAGAATCAACCGTCGCCGACCTCGACTCCAGCTCCTCCCCCACCGAATATAACCGTCGTGGCCTTAGCCGCATCGACCTCCGCCGTCGCCAGAAAAACCCAGCCGGTGCTCTGGACACACGACGAGACTCTCCTCCTGATCGACTCCTACAAGGAGAAATGGTACTCCATTGGACGAGGTCCTCTCAAAACCACCCACTGGGAAGAGATCGCCGTCGCCGTTTCCGCCCGCTCTGGCGTTGAACGGTCATCCACACAGTGCCGGCACAAGATCGAGAAGATGCGCAAAAGGTTCCGAGCTGAGAGACAAAGCATGGGACCAATCTCGATATGGCCATTCTATTCTCAGATGGAGGAATTGGATAGCAATCCCGCCCCAATCTCCGCCCGACCTCTCACACGCCTCCCTCCCAATCACTACCAAGAAGAAGAAGAGGACGAAGAAGAAGAGGATGAGAGACAGAGCAAATCAAGAAGTATCAATCACATACTGAGAAGGCCCGGAACGGTCAACAGATTCGCCGGCGTTGGAGGAGGATTGTTGACCTGGGGGCAAAGAGAGAGATCCAAGAGGAAGAGGATAGATGAAGATGAAGGTAGTGATAGACGTAGGAGAGGAGCCAGGGCAGTGGCTACTGAGATTAGGGCATTTGCCCAGAGAGTTGCTTCGATGGAAAAGAGGAAGATGGAGTTTGCTAGAGAGACTGTGAAGCTACGTAAGGATATGGAGATGCAACGCCTGCACTTGATCCAAACCTCTCAAGCTCAACTTCTTCAGCTCCTAAGCACTGCCTTTGATTCTTTCTGACCATCGTCTGGAGATTAACCAATAAAACCAAAACAACTCTCCTTCCTCCTTTTCATTTCAGATTTGTAACATAAACAGTAGTTAACAATTCTAGAAATGCACATGTAATCTAATGTCATGAAAATCAATGTTATGGGAAGCTTGTGACTTTTTCTTTTATCTCCCAGTTTAAACGTACGGATCAAGGAGACAGAACAACAATACATCAAATTAAACTAACCTAAACCCACAAGTTAGACGAAGATACAATAACAAAGGCTAATAAGGACCTAAATATATGCCAGAAGATGAGGAAGCCAGAGAAAAAAGGGGTTGGAGGAGCAGATTTTTTCTGTACAGAACATTATAAACTGTTTCCACTCTTCCAAACCAAAAGATGGGAAGAAAAAGAAGAAAGGGACTTCTCTATGATGCAGAAATAATTTACATGTGATATACCTTGCTCTCTTTGTTCACTAGAGAGGCAAAAAGACCATCATTAATTTATTCTCTTCAACTTCTTCTCCCCCATTATCTGCTCTGCCCTCATGCAAACTCATCTGCAGAGTTTACAATTTACTAGAGGCTGGACCCAACCAATGTCATGTTATACAGCCGCCAAATCCAAAGACCACCCCACTCCATGATGTTTAACGCCACAAAATGGGGACCCCGACTCTGAAAAGGACCAGATTTGGACGGGGAGACAAACCAGTTTCTGTACCTGTACAGGGTTGTCGGTAAGGGTCAGCTTTAACCCTTCGAAGATCTACAGCTACTTCATGTTCTAGGTTCATCTGTCATGCCTCTCATTCCACTTTTGTATCAGGAGGCTTGGAAGATGATAGTTCTTGTGAATCTTCTAACTGAGGCTGCTGCTCAGAAGCAAGATGTTTCTGATTTGGTACAGTCAGCTGCTCTGGCAACTTTGCTCTCTTTTCGACTGTGGGTAGAGACTGTTGTCTCTGTATCACGCCTTTGAGCCCGTGACTAGGCAAGCCACCAGGTAAAAGCTTCTGAGCTAAGCCTTGGTTCGGAGTTGTTACTGGATCACTCCCTGCTAAATCTGTTTTAGCACTGTTACCTACTTTAGAAGCAGCCCCTTGCACAGCGACGGCAGCAGATGAAGGTTCCAGTGCATGTGAAGGCGGCACAGCAGTAGAACCAACTGCTTTCATGTTTTTTGAATCATTAAATACTTGAGGCATACCCTTAGTACCCTTAGTCGTACTCATACTAGCTGTTTGAGTGGTATTCATAGACTGCGAAACACGCGGCATACGTTCAGCTTGGGACTTCCTCGATAAATCAGAGTTCCCTAGATGATTATGATGAACAACTCGCTGAGCTGCTGACTGCACTTGATTCCGCTGCTTTTGGTGTAGCAACAAATGCTGATGGTTGGAAGGTGCAATTGCTGGTGTAACTGACGAGCTAGGGGTGGGTAAGATGTTACATGGGGCCGCAGGTGAGCTCTGACTTTGGATGTTATTGTCTGAGTGTAGTTGCATCTGCTGTTGTTGGGAAGGAGATGAAGCCCCAGGAATTGCTTTTGGCAGTTGCTGTGAATGATTTGAAGGCTGAGGAGGAACAAATGGTTTAGACTGCGGATGCGTGCTAGTGGTAGTCCCTGAATTACACTGCTGATCGGGCCTAATTGGAACCGCTGCCTCTCCTTTTTCAGTAGCCTGATTTCCCGGGGCCATGGTGAGACCATTTAGATGTGACTGATCAACAGTGAGGTTCTGCTGGATCATATTTCCTCTGCCCATCCCCTTCAATTGTTTATTCTGCTGTTGACCTTGTGTTGGCCGCTGTTGTGGATGTTGTCTTCCAGACTGCTGAAGTTGCTGTTGGAGTTGTCGCTGCCGCTGCTTTCCAGTTTGATTGTTTATTCCAGAAGGAGCAGACTGAGGATTCCTACCCACGCCATGAATCGGCAACTGAGATTTCTGAGGGTTCTGTTGTGCTGTAGCATTAATAGAAGGAGAGCTCGACACTGGAGGCATCGGTAAGGGCTGAGACGAAACGGGTGGTTGAGTCTGTGGACTATTCTGTGGAGAAGAAGAGACAGAAGAGCCCTGAGGCTGTTGTTGTACATGTGGCATCATAGTACCAGATGCTGGAAACTGCTGCTGCTGTTGCTGCAAATACCTCTGGTGCATTTGCCTTTGCCGGAGAGCAAATGCTTCCTGCTGTGCCCCCGTGACATGGCTTGGGCTCTGGAGGTGAGGATGATGCGAATTGCCAAGCACATGTGACTGCTGTGACATTTGATGCTGCTGTGAAAGATGGCCTGGGTACGCCTGAACAGGGGTTGTCTGGTTTGAAAATCCAGAACTCAAACTACTGAAAGCTGGGACCCCTTGAGTGTTCCCTTGAGCAGCCTGCATCTGAAACTCACACATCACTACATCAGTATTCATCTACACTAGTTTGTTTGTGAAGTTGTCAAACAGGTTCAAAATGTCAATTACCCAGCGGTATACAAACATCAGAAAGACTACAAATTATAACAAGGAGCCAGATATTAGGCCAGGTGGTAAAGCAAGGAAATAGATAATTACGCTAAGTCCAGCATGTGGGAGATCCAAAAACCAAAGTGTAGTAATTAACATAGCACCAAACAAAAGCCAAATAGCTTACCCGCATCATATGCTGTACTGCTTCACGGGGCCTGAGCATGGAGTTTCCTTGAGAAGCTCCTCCACCAGAGTGAATATTTCCAGTGCTTGGAATTCCCACCATACCAGAGGAGAGCATGCTACCAGTATTTGGCATTGCTGATGAGCCCATCCCTTGAAATCCAGGCCTTGGCATGGATGTGTTCCTGTTCATTCCACTTGCGCCCATAGCATTTCCACCAGGAACTATGCGATGTCCACGATCAGATGCTGAGACAGCTCCAGCAGTTGATAAGGAGGGCTGCTGAAGGTTTCTACCGGATATCATTTGGTTAAATTGTTGGAGTCGGTGTTGTTCATCAAGTTGCAAAGACCCTCTAGGAACGTTGAATCTACCATCCGTAAAAGGAAAAATATATATCAAATGATTTAAGTGGAGATGCACATCCATGTGCATTCACCAAGAAAAATCATTGATCACAGCTCTACCTGGCGGAAGCACTGTGTAGGCCAGATGTGGTTGGCAAATTGTTGCCGAGAACCACACCAGACGATCCAGGAGTGGACGGATTTGCTCCTGAGGTAGAGAGCACTGGCGTCCCCTGATTCAACATCGGAAGACTTGGATGCGAACCTGGATTTTCAAGTGAAAATACATCTTGACCTGAAGTTGACACGTCGCAGACATCAAGTGGCCTTCATCCAGGGAGTAGCAAAACATTAGAACTGTGGAAGTAGGAATCAGATATAAATGAATTTAAGGAAATACCAGAACTTACGTTAGAACACCTCCATTCAGATTATTTGGGAATACTTGAGAAAGAGCCATGACTTGTGAATTGTGAACCGGTACAATCTGCTTGGGATCCCGGCCATCATTCTTGGAGATATATGAAATATTAGCGAACATTCAGAAGCAGCAACAAGAAATTAGAGTAAGGGCAACTGACATGCAAGTTCAATCTACAATATCATGGTCCCCAATGACTCCAGTAAATGTTACACAAGATTTGCACCTATGCTTTGAAACATGCACACCCATTATGTGAAATAAGAGTGATCGAAATATGCCTTCCCCAGCATAAATTCTGACTGTAAGAAGACAATGAAGCCTATTTTTTGTCCATGTCCTGGATGTCTATATGCAAAACGTTTACCAGCCCCAGTGCAACTTTAAAACTGAATTGGGCAAACAAGAAACCACAGAAACCCTGAGAACACTGTCTGGAACTATAAGTTAACACCCTTTAGAGTTCTCCTAACAACAGACTTATAAACTAAAGTTTGACAACACAACCCATCATATCATCTCCTTTATCTTATGCTACACAGGGCATATACAAGAAACTATCACTACTCCCAGGCAGGATTGAAAATGCAGGAAGATAGTATCCACCAGTTAAGGTAACAAGCTTCAAACAGTAACAAGGCACTAGGTGAACCAACCTGTGTCTTTCTATAATGTAGCTTCTTCCCAATCAAACAAATTTTCTCAAAATGTGACTTCAGGGTATCTTCCTCCATTGGTCCTTGCAGTCGCTGAAACAATTGTCTCGCACTTCCCTGTACATAACAAACATATCAGGGAAGAAATTAGTTTAAACATAGAGGAAACTTTATTCAGAGTAACAGAGATGGAGAAAACCTTTGGGATGCCAGGCAAAGTGGATGGATAAGAAGGAGAGGTCCCTGAGTCTTCAGCACTATCAGCCCCATCACCAGCAGTCTTATCCATCAAAATCTTATGCCGTTCCTTGCAATCACTCGGATTACGATATATACACTGGAAAATTCAGAAGATGTGGATCAAACAATGGATAAATCACTCAACCAACAACAAATCTCAAATGTTCACTGATATCAGAAAGCTATAGCCCCGACAGTAAAATCCACCAAAACAGTTCACTAGAAAGGAATCAAACAGTTGAATCTTTTGAAGTATACTTTGCCACTCTTTAGTAATTTACCAAAACAACAAACATTACCTTTATCTTAAGAGTGCTGTTCATTGCATCACTAATGAGCTCCCAGTTGGGGCCCATGTCATGCACCAAGACAACAAGCGCCTAAATGGTTGGACAAAAAAACAAAAAAAGAAAAAATCATTGAGCAACTTACAGTACATAGATGTTAATAAAGATGACTAGTAAAAAAAACCTGATCCTCAAATAGGGACCACGGATTTCCAGAACCATGCTGGCCAGGAGATATCTGCGTGAATAAAAATTAAGTTTCAAACATATATCTTCAAATCAACTCGAATCGAGTAGCTAGAAATCCTCTAACAGCATATACCTTCAAGCCTTTTATTTTTCTGCCCCTATCACGACCTCCGATAAATTTAATTGATTTGTTTGGGTTGGACATATTGCTCATTTGGGAAGCTGCCGGAGAAGGAATAGATCCAGTGAGAGGAATAGCATTATCAAAATTATTCTCTATCAATTGCTTGGTGGTCCTTTGCTTCTTTGCATTATGAGGACCATACAGACCTGAAAAAATACAATTAAAATGTCACAAAATTATAAACTCATTATACAGCAGCATGGAAACAAAATAAAGGAAAACTACAACCTTCCACTCTTAAGGTTTACTAATAACTCCAAACTAACCGTTACTTAGTTTTATAATTGGTGGTTAATGATAAAAAGTACGCAAAATGATGTGTAAAACATGATATCATCTAGAATTACTCCTAGTTACAGGCTTTGTTTGATTTATAAAGGAAGAGTGAGGCTGAGGCTCCTCCCAACCATCGAAGAACTACAATGCACCAGAAAGCAAACAAGAGATCGCAAATAATACCGTTCATATCAAAATGATTCTCTGGTCGCTTCTTCCAGTGGTCCTTCTGCCAAAATAAGCACAAATCAGAATTTCTTTGAGGAAAGTCAATAACCAGTAAATGGTGCACATTTAACAGCTATTATAACTGAAGAGTTCTCATTTCAAGAAACATGAATCTGTCACATGCCACCTCATCAAGATGAAAAATGCAAAGACAGGATAAATATGTACATGTTTCAATTCCACAGTAGAACTCAAGCATCAAACCACTCCAGCATGAAGCAATTTTTCATTTAATCAAGATACACATCAACTGATTGGAAAACAGCCCCTGACCTTTTGGCATGCTTTCCCGAAACATTTTGTTCAAATTGAATTCTAATATTTTACTTATGAATTCACCTGTTCAGCATGGACTGAGGAATCAAGATGCCAGGTTTGGTCATACGTGGATCCCTGCAAGAGATGAAATTGCAAATTACCAACTAGAACAAATAGAACTTAATCAATTATTTCTCCCCCGATAAGAAAAAAAAAAAAAAAGAAGTAATTTTGAGATATATGACGATATTGCAAACTACCATATGAGTCTTCTTTTTCTTCTTAGGTTTTCCTGAGGTTTCAGCCATGTCATAAGGGAACTGCTTCTCAAAATTACCACTTGATTCAACCTCTGTGCCTTTTTGAACAGCTGATCCACCAAGCAAACTACTTTGCTCATCCTGAAAAGAATTAGTATCCCCACTGGACGCTTCTGTCTTTGAGGGCATTGGTAAACTCCCAGCTGCAGAGCCAAAAGGACTCACAATCCTCTGCCTGGAAGCAGTACGCATGCGCCTCGTCGGAACTGAGCCCACATTGAGATTACTGGCAGGTCTTTTCCCCATCAGAATTGATGAGTTAGGCCCATCCGGGTAGTTACCGTATGGTAGATCAGCTCCGATATCATATGATCGGGCAGAATGAGACTTCATCAAATTCTTCCTTTTTTTGTGGTTCAGATTAAATGATTTGCTACATTCAAAAGCCCCAGGAAGATAATAGGTACTTGTTTCTCCTTCTTCCTCATCGAATGCAGTGAAATCATATCCTATATCTATCATTAAAGATTAATTATTAAAAAATCATCAAATGCTTAACTAGCATGCGGAGCTCAAACAACCAAGAATTGTGCATACCTTCAGCAGCATCATAGGCTGACGTATCAACCTCCTCCTGCATGCTACTTCCAGACTTCTGATAACAAGAAACATTGATAAATATCTTCTGAAAATATGAGAGCTCCTACCACAAAAAAAAAAAAAAAAATTCACATACCTCACAGCGTGCGAGATGGGACTCAATAGACTTTATGTAGACCTCCGTTGCGCCAGACGGAACTGAATAAAAGAGGCTTTCCTGCACAGTAACAAGGCTCAGTCAGCAACACTGCAGAGCTGTCCACAGCAATAATATTCATTCAACTGAGGCTGCAGAAACACTTCTAAGAAATTCATACTTCTGTAAGCTGATCAACGGGAGATAAATCAAATATTTCTGAGTCACAAATATTGTTGGTTGTTGATGGTGCAGCGGAATGATAGGGGACAGAGGAGTTGTTATACTTCAAAAATCGACTTGCATACTCCCTGACACCAGAAGCTAAACATTTTCTGCCATCCTCATTGTTAGTTTCTTGGCAAGTCTCCTGCATAGGACTAAGGTATTACTTGGAGGATACATTTAAGTTTTTTAAAATCTGCTACAAAAAGAGCAACAGAATCTGAAATTCCTGGAGGTAAATATGGACGACATTTTAAGCACATTTAACAGATCCAGCTTATCAACCATAGAAGGAGTTATCCATACAATTGTGTCACTTCTTCAGAAACTTAAAGATATGGTTTAAGGATGTCAGTGCTGTCAATACTTTAACTCAACATGTATATAAGAGAATATGAAAGAACCATATCAGGATAATCATAAAACACCTTCAGGGAGGTCTGTCAGTCACATACCTTTTCAGTTTCCATGGTTGTCTCGTCCAGCTCCCCAGGAAACTCCACAGAACTCCAAAATTGTAAAATAGCATTAGATAGGTTTGAAGCTATTTTTTTCAGCTTTCTCTGCTGAATTCGTTCCTCGAATCTTAACTGAAAAGTCAAAGCACCTCGATGGCAAACTTGCCTGGCAACAGTCATCTTCCAAAGGCGCTCCTAAAAGTCAAAAAGGAATATGTGAGAGTTAACAAAGTCATGCTATGGGACATACGTAGAATAATAATCCACAAAATGCAACATTTTCCATGCAGATATATAGAATTTAAACCAGAAAGTTGATCAACTAGACCCAGACCTGCGCAAAATCATTAGCCAGCCATGCCATTTCTTCGAGGACAAAATCCCATTGAGATTTCTCATGGATATCCACTGGTGCAGTACTACAAGATAACTCTGCAATTCTTTTTCTCTTCGCCTGATAGTGTATTATGTTATCCACAAAAACATTGATTAGGTATATTAATTATTCGGAAGTTTAACACTTAAGATCACCAAGCCAAGTAGAAAAGAAAACCTGTATAATCCGTGCCTCCTCAAGAATAGAGTCGTCCTTGACAGTATCTAACACCATTCTGCCCCCGTCCGAGTTAGGCTGATGATTTAATGCTTCAAGGTCAGTTCCTGACAATATATTATCGCCAACTACGCAGGAACTTGTAACTACAGAAGCCTGAGGATTTCCAGGGTGCAGAGAGCTGCTGGGACTGTCAGCTAAATCAATACTAACTTTCCTGTAATTTTCAGGTACAGCCAACTTATCTTGGAGCTCAGTGTCAGAACATTTCTCTTCATTTTGCAGCTCAGCTGTACTTCTGTAACTTTGATTTTCAAGTTTAACTGATTTCATCTGCATTTCATGCGCAGAAACGCACTCACTACTTATGGCGGTAGATTGACCTGTCTCATCCTCAATCTTTGTTTTTGCCAATTCACAAACAGTTTGATTCAACCCCTCTACTCTTGAAGCTTTCTTCATAGAGATTTCATCCGAGTCAAGTTCATCCACTCTACAAAGATCTCTTTCATCTACATCTATTTCTACATTTTTAGCATGAGAAGACTCTGACTCTTGCCCCTTTGTCCCTCCCGTAGAATCTCTTAGGCCATTCAATTGGGTAGAATTATTTTCTTGGCCAGTTATTGTTGCAGCTTTGGGAGAACCCATCTCTGTACTAGTCGAAGTTTGTTGTGCCTTCTCCCGAGCAAGTCCAGTCTCTTCAAAAGGCAAATATGTAGAGCTTTTTCTAAATGTAATCCCTGCTTCATCTTTCATTAGACTAGTCTTGGATCCAGCAGTACTCTCTTGTACGACAGGTTCACCATCATCCTTAATGCTCAGCGCTTTGCTGGGAACTACATTTTTCGAGACGATATTACCATTTGAATTTGCAAAAGTTGGACATGACACGGAGGTTGTATGCCTATCCTTCAGACTGGCTGCATCAGGAATGGAACCCTTTTCGTCCACGGGTCCTCTGCGCATAGAGATAGACGTTGCAAGACCACCACGATTCTGAAGTAAATCCGTTGAACATGACCGTGCTGGATCCCGGTTTATCTTTGATCTATTCCTACGAGCATAAGGGCGAAAGATGGCAGAATCTTCTGTCTCTTTGGGATTCTGATTGGTGTTCACTTTGGAAGATCGTTCTAACTCAGAAGTTGTGTTTTGCCTACTTAGAGATTTCAAATTCCCTTCTTTCTCAACTGACTTGTCTTCAGAATCAAATAGTAAAAGATTATCTGCTGTATTGGGTTCGGAAACTGTAGGAACTCCAGGTCTATCACTACTTTCCACAGAGTCTCCATGTGGTGAGGCAGTCAGGGCAAAACTATCCTTGACTTCACTGTGTGAGTTATGGGAAAAGATTGAGTACATCAATGAAATTTTTTTTAAAAAAACTACAATAAACACGAATGTACCTGTTTACAAAATGCTCTGCTTGCTGATCTGCGAGTGATGTAGATTGCACGCTATGTGAAGTTGCAATCCCAAACTTGAAATCCAAGGGATTACCGCCCTGGAGCAGATAGAATAGTAAAGTCTTGTCATGATAAGTTTTTTAGAGCGAAGAAACAGGGAAAGAGGTATTCATACTTTCTCCAGAAACTCCAATTCTCTCCTCCTTTCCTCACGGACATCATACTCTTGCCTGTCAAAAGAAGCATCTTTGTTAGAAACTGGAAATGATTGGTAGCTGTAAAGAACATAGAGCATTTATACACATGGAGAAGATGAAAAAGTTTAAATTTGAAATACCTTAGCTCCGCTTGAGCCTTCTCAATTGCAGTTCGGCGGGGAGATGTTTTGACACCAATACCACCTCCACTGTCAATAACTCCTCCCATGGAATCAACCTCAGCATTTACTAGAAGATACTCTGAAACGCCTCCATGCATTACCACTTTGAAAGTCCCATTTACTCTAAATTTTACTTAACTGGAAAAATTTATCAAGAAGCTTTCAGTATTTAAAGCATTTTGAATGACCATACTGCAAGTGTCAGAATCAGCACCAGCTAAATGTTAACCTGCAAGTAAGAATGGTGAACGTATGTGCATATCTGTTCTCATGATGCAGTGACAGGTAATATACAGAAACAAATTCCACAGAAATTCATGGCAGTACCAATATGATTATAGATTCTTCATAGATTAGCATATTCAAGATATAACAACTCAGCAAACGTCAAGAGTAAAACAAAATTAGCCGTATGCTCGAGCTACTATCTAAAGGAACACTTAAAATTAAGATAACTACCCAAACTCTCGTATTTGACATAGAAACTTGACATTTAAGACGCTACCATTCTGATCTCAAAGAAGATCAGAAGCAGAGAAGCAGCATTACACAAGCAAAGCTAGAGCTACGCATTCCAGCAAAACAAAGATCACATAAGCAAGTCAAAATTCAAGTTGATAAACTCTACGATACCAAAGAATGGGACACTAACAACTATTAACGAGGAATCAAAGTCGAAATGATCAGGCAAGGTACTAAATGGCGTGCCCACGAACTCTTCCATCAAGTATTTGCATATTTCAAAGCTAAAAGAGCAGAAAACTAAGAATTACAGAAACGAATTTCGAGTAGTCAATTAACATTTTTGACAAGAAGAGCAAAATGAGAAGCTTAGCAGCAAAAGGTGGATTCTAGGGTTTGAGAAGAAGAGTTAATGAGAAGAGAAGGAAGATAAGAGTACCTGAATTGGACGTAGAAGAAGGGGTTAGGGCACACAAAAGGGGGGCAATCACCAATCTAAAAATGAGTTTCTCTCTCCTAGGGTTTCCAAAGAAAGGATCACAAAGCCCTCTTTAGACTTCAAATCAAAGACGAAACCAATTTCTCTGGGGAAGAAGAAGGCTCCGAACACATGGAATCCATGAATTTCTTCTTGCGAGATTCCGAATGCAGCAATTTCTTGTTCAATCTTGGTTTCCCTCTCGGGAGAAAAAAAAAAATTGCTTCTCGGTGATGTTTTTTTCGTTCTCTCTCTCTCTCCTCGACGCAGTATGCGACTCTCTCTCCACGATTTGTGGGCCTGGCTTGCTGAGACTAAAATAAAGCCCCTTTTTTGTTCCTTTGGTCCTCTTTTGGGCCTTTTTCGTAGTTATAAAACACTCTTTGTTTTTTCTTAAACTTATCATAAATAATTAATAATTTTGGGGAATTTTTCTAAATTTTTAGAGTAATTTTGTTTGTTATACTCACTTTCTTAAACCTAAATTCATATATACCCATTTTTATTAATCCCATATAATCTATAATTAATTTAAGGTACTAAAATTTATAATTTGTGGTTAAAACTTTGTAGTATTGGGGTTTAGTGTTTAACTAATAGAACCTCTATAAATTAATACTCTATAAATTAATAATCACTATAATTAATAAAAATCTCCGGTCCCAAGTCGGGACAGTGTAAAAAATAATAATATTCGATAAAATAATAAATTAATAATTTTTTTGAAACTCTAGTGTAAAATAT
>OVAF01003196.1:0-13068 GCA_900406245.1 Odontarrhena argentea
AAAAACTAAAAACTAGAAACCAAAAACCATTTTAAAAACTACAAACAATCACCACCTGAACCAAGTTAATAAGACCATGCTACTGTTGAAAAATACTTTATCAAACAACTTTTTCAAAACAGAACTACCAAATACAAACCAGAACCTAAACATGCTACTGTTGGTAATCACAAACAACAACAAAATGGAAACCACAACCTAAACATGGTACTATTGGTAATGAGATAGCACAACCAAATAGAAACTACAAGCCATCATATCTTATCAAAAGTTATATCATACATCAAAAAAAAATTTGGTGGGGCCATGAAGATTGACATAAAGCAAAGACTATTTTGAAAACCAAAAAAGACTAATGATTAAAGACTTTTTGCACCACATACGAAACAATATGAAAACATTAATTTACCTTGGTTATTGTGGATCCTTCGGATTTTTGTATTACCAACAGATATGCAGCCTAGCTCAACAAACCAGCACAATGAAGAAATCATGTAATAAAAATCAGAACAAAAACACAAGAAAAAACCCAAAGCATTACAGACCCAAAGCAGTAAGACCAACACCACCAGAAGAAGTAAGACATGAGTTACATACATTTTGCTCAATCCAGCAGAGAAGACTCAGCTTCTTCACACTTCTCCTCACCGAAGGACTCCATTTACACCAGCAGAGGAACACCTCGCAGTAAACAACACCAGAAGAAAGACATCAGACACTGAAATGATTTCTTTTAAAAGTATGAAATAAGTATTAGAGTAAGAACAATCAGAAACCCTTAAGCACTCTATTGACAAGCCATAATCACAAACATTCAACATATTACCAAAAACACTTAATCAGAAACTCAATCACCAAAACTAAATCATAAACAGTCAATCCAACTAATCAGAAACCCAAAGCAGAAGCCTTAAGCAGTCTAATGACAAGCCATAATCACAAACATTCAACATATTACTAGAAACACTTAATCAGAAACTCAATCACCAAAACTAAATTAGAAACAGTCAATCCGCCTAATTAGAAACCCAAAGCAGAAGCCTTAAGCAATATAATGACAATCAGAAACCCTTAAGCAGTCAAATGACAAGCCATAATCACAAACATTCAACATATTACCAGAAACTCAATCACCAAAACTAAATCAGAAACAGTCAATCCGACTAACCAGAAACCCAAAGAAGAAACCTTTAACATTGTAAGCAGAAGCCCTAAGCATTTGTAAGCAAAAACCCAAACCCAATTTCTCAATCGACAACCCTAAATCAGAAACATACAATCCGAGAAATCACAAACACAAAGCAGAAACCCAAAGCATTCTAACCACAAACCCTAAACATTATAAGCAAAAACCCTAACCCAATTTCTCAATCGGAAACCCTAATCATTCTAATCGAAAACCCTAACTGAAATGACGAACCTTCGATATCGGTCGCAGCCTGACCTCCCCGTCCCCTTACGACCATCGGAGGGACCCTCCGGCTTCGGTATCAATCTCGGTGATCGATTTCGGGACATCTGAATCCTCACTTCCTTTCGGGATGCTCAAAATCACACGTATACCCAGAAATTTGAGCTCAAACGAATGGAAAAATCGACGAAATGAGCATTAAAACAATCGATTCATGCTGAATCGATTGAAAATCGAGGGATTCACCTGAATCGCCTCATGCAAGAGTTTCTTTGTCGTGAGAGAAATCAGAGAGAGAGAGATAACACAAATGACCAAAAAAAAAAAAAAATTTGAGCTTTTATATCTATTTTATGCCAATTATAATGCAACAGGTGTCGGAGCTTCTGTGTTGCTTCCGATACCTATTTTGGAATTGATTCTTCAAAATTGGGCCATTTTAATTTGTTTTTGAATTAAATTTGGGCTTGCTATTGGACCGGTCCGTTTTCGTAAAGTGTAATCAATAAAGTGTAATCATTACACTTTACTCGTCTGCTACCCATGCCAATGAGAGAGAAACACAATTCTTGCACCGGTTCCCAAGTTTTTTGTTAACAAAGAAATTGATTGTGTATAAGAGTTTCAAAATCTCCGTGAGTGGAAGTCATTGAGCACTGACAGTGATCTTACATAAAGATATTTAAAGGGTTCTGTCTCTTCTCTTCTCTTCTCTTCTCGTCTTCAAATTTTTATAAAAGGTTTTGGCCTTCTTCCTTTCTCACATGTTCGGATTCTACATTCTAATGGTTTTGCTTTAGTTGTTGGTTACTCGTAACGCTTGTATCTGCTTCCTTTCTTACAAGAGTCTATATCTGATTGGATTAAACCCCTTCGCTCTTTCGGATTGTAAGGTATAGAATCTGCACAATGTTATGCCTGGCTCTTTTACTTGATTAGCATTAATGCCTGGATCTTTTGCATTGTGTAAATTAAATGGTTTAGCACTAATGCATGGCTCTTAATTGTGTTGCTCAGCAACGGCCAGAGGAGTAAAGGCAATGGTTTAGCATCAATGTATGGCTCTTTTACTTGACTAGCTTTAATATTTGGCTCTTAATTGTGTTGTTGTCGGCACTAGTGACTTCGATAATTCGATTCCTAGGAAAGTTCATACAATGTCTTTATGTCTTAATTTATAATGTATTAATTGAAGCTTTATTGTCAACAGGATGGTAGATTCGGAGTGAGATCAATTGATGGCAAATTTGAATGCTGAGCATAAACATAATCTGTTTATGGATGAGGATTCTGAAACAGAAGTTGGAGGAGCATCTTTAAGTGAAACTCAAGGAAACCAAGCTATTCAAACAGTATTTGAATCTAATAAACGCTTAAAATCTTTTGGAAAGAGTTTACTCCGGTAGAGTTAGAGTCAGATGGAAAGCAAAGGGGTAGATGCATTCATTGAATAAGAAGATGATTGTAGAAACTAGGTAAGGAAACATCCTCTGTGAAACGTCATTTAGATTGCTGTCCAAAAAGGCCTAAAGAGATGGTTTTAGGGAACAAGTATGATCACAAAGTAGACCGTGGTATGGTTAGTGAGATTATCATTTACCATGATTTGTAGTGATCAGTTCAGATTTCGATATTTTCATATCATTGGTTAAGTTTACGATAACTATATCTTTTTATTTCTCTGGCATATATTAAGGCGCCTGGTTATCGAAGAAGGTAGTAGAAGTATTGTTTTGGACATTGATATCCTAATTTACCATAGCTTCTCATCTGTTTGATCACATAGTTGACGTTGTAGTATGGGCAAAACAGGCAATGTGCGAAGTTCATTAAACAAAAGAATGAAGATATATTCTATTCATAAGAAGGTTGATTCTCCGATGGTTATTTAGTTATGTAACTCATTTGGTGCTCTTGAATATATTGTTGAAACAACTGTTTGAATTTATATTATCTTAGATCAAGTAGATGCAGATGTTTACAAAACTGAACAAGAGCAAGCAGTGGGACTAAGATAATAGAAATTCAAAATTGGGACTAGCAACCCATATTCTTATCCTCCTAGTTATATTGAACTATTGAATAGCCAACAAGAGTGTAAGACTAGAAATCTACTACTGATTAGTAACAAGTAAAACTTTGATAAAATACCATACCGTGTTTGTGTACTAGGAAAATATTTTATGAGTGGCTAACATGTTAAGTAATAGACAACGAAAGAGCTAAGTTCGCCAATGTTAATGGTGCCTTCAAATTGTGGTGTAAGATCGGATTCCACCTCTCGTATGCCACACGGATTCAGGACCAATAGGTTTGATCGATGGATGATGGATGAAGGTAGGAGATGGGGATGAAAGGTTGCTGTTTGATTCCACAAGCAGCATATCTAACAAGAAAACTTGATACCACAAGTAATCTGAACGAGATGGAAATACACTCCGCCTTATGTGAATCCACACAAAAGAACAGAGCAAAAAGTTCTCTCAAGGCTGCGCTTGAACAAGAATGAAAATTCACGTTTTATTGATATAAAAAATGTCTGAAAATTACAAGGCTGCAAGGGGACCTTATATAGTGGTCCTATCAGCTAGATGACCTAAATTGGTCGACTCAAATTAAAAGAAAAGACACAAAACAACAGGACATGTAAAAAGAAACAAAAAGGCATTCAAAATACAAGAAAAGGAAAGTTTGCAAAAATAATTAGAAAACTATCCAAGCTATCTATGCATTGGCTGAGTCTTGACCGTGGCCTCTTGAACCTCTTATTATCACTGAGAAACGTGGGTTTACCTGCACACAATAATAATAAATAAAAGATACCTCATTTGTGCTCGGATAAACTGGTTTGGGAGCTGGGGACTACAATGTTGATAAGTGTTCTTCCAACTTGATGACTATGAAGAATCCTTTCTTTTGATGTCCCTTGAAGTCCACATGACTTAGATCTTGAAATGTTTCCCCGTGGTTAGCTTCATAGTCTTGTTTAGGCGCATTGAAAATCTTGAATTGACTCGGTTTAGAGCATGTGCTGGTGATCAGTTCTGATGATGGTTTGATGCCTTCATCAAATTGTCTTTTTCAAAATACGAAGATGATGCAACATTATATAAAACTAGTTCGATCATATCTTATTTCGTGGGATAATCTTATTATTACATAAGCTAGAAACCTAGATCCTTCCCCCTTGCCACAGCCTTGGCTTCTTCCTCAGGTGTGTTGTCCCCTTGAATTTTCCAGCGAGGGATCTTTGATGTCTTATCACGTCTGTATGTCTTATCACATCTGTAACTATCTGGCATGTCATGTCCACAAGCTTCTCCACGCCCAGATACGCAGCAGCCTATCAAATTAGGAAGACCAAATATGGGTGTATAATTTGTCGAGACAAAACCCATTAGTAGTGAAGTGGTAGTTGGAATCGAACCCAAATCAAATTTAACTACTTTATGATTAGAAATCTATACCAACCAATAGAGTCTTTTCATACATACTGTTGATTTTAAGTACTAAATATGGATGGAAATTAATATATATTAATATATATATATATATATATATATGGGTGTATATTACGTATTAATCATGATGATTTTTCCTAAATTGAACATTTTAATTTTATTTTGTATAAGAAATGTAATAAATGATATGTTTCATGATTATATTTATATAAGATAATATTTTCGTTCATAATACTAATTAATTTATTTAGGTGAATCAAATTTGCTAAAAATGTTTACCTGAATGATTTCGATGAGCTCCTTGCGGATCCTTGCATTTTGTTTTTTGTATTCGGTGGCAAACCTAGAGTAGTAATAGTTGAGATCCTTCCCTTTGTATTTAGCATTAACTTGACACTCGCAATAATTAATGATGACCTTAACAATGTAGGATTTAAATTTTTCGGGAAGCTTGATTACGACATGGTTTTGGTCTTCGAAGTCTCGGTGATAGATTTCCTTGATCACCTTCATTTGAAATGTCACGGCTTCATCCAACTTGAATGATGCGCCTTTGTGGTCTTGGCATTTTAATACTATTTCCTTACTTAGTTTTATATTGAAAGAGATTAAGCGAAAATATGATTTGATCATCATATCTATTAAACACGATCTTCAACTCTTCTCTTTTATTTTTGCTAGCCAAATCACCATCTCTTTCTTTTTCTTTTGCTCATCAAATCATCATCTCTTTGTTTAATCTCTTTCAAGATCACAAACTAAGTAAGGAAATAGTATTAAAACGCCAAGACCACAAAGGCGCATCATTCAAGTTGGATGAAGCCATGGCATTTCAAATGAAAGTGATCAAGAAAATCTATCACCGAGACTTCGAAGGCCAAAACCACGTCGTAACCAAGCTTCCCGAAAATTTAACTCCTACATCATTAAGGTCACCTACATCATTAAGGTCATCATTAATTATTGCGAGAGTCAAGCTAATACTAAATACAAAGGGAAGGATCTCAACTATTACAAATCCAGGTTTGCCACCGAATACAAAAAACCAAACGCAAGGATCCGCAAGGAACTCATCGAAATCATGCAGGTTAACATTTTTAACAAATTTGATTCACCTAAATAAATTAATTAGTACTATGAACCAAAGTATTACCTTATATAAATATAATCATGGAACATATGATATTACATTCCTTATACCAAATAAAATTAAAATGTTCAACTTATGAAAAATCATCATGATCATGATGCATGATTAATACGCAATATACACGAAAAGACTATATTAATTTCCACCCATATTTAGTACTTAAAATCAACAGTATGCATGAAAAGACTATATTAGTTGGTATAGATTTCTAATCATAAAGTAGTTCAATTTGGTTTGGGTTTGATTTCAACTACCACTTTACTACTAATGGGTTTTGTCTCGACAAATTATACACCCATATTTGGTCTTCCTAATTTGATAGGCTGCTGCGTATCTGGGCGAGGAGAAGCTTGAGGACATGACATGCAAGATAGTTGCAGATGTGATAAGACATCAAAGATCCCTCGCAGTTCGCCGCCACTGGAAAATCCAAGGGGACAACACACCTGAGGAAGAAGTCAAGGTTGTGGCAAGGGGGAAGGATCTAGGTTTCTAGCTTATGTAATAATAAGATTATCCCACGAAATAAGATATGATCGAACTAGTTTTATATAATGTTGCACCAAGGGGTGGGCATAATTCCCGTCCCGTTCCGACCCGACCCGTCCCGTCCCATCCCATCCCGTTCCCGTTCCCGAATTCCCGTCCCATATATATCCCGTATTCCCATATGGGATAAGTTTTCAATTCCCGAAATTCCCGAAATCCCGTTTAAGATAAATATAAATATGTAGTTTATATATATTCTATGCATATGTTATGTAAAATAAAATCATATATTATCTATATAATAATATATAAATATATTATAATATATTACAAAAGTTTTTCTTTAATTGTTTAGAAGTTAAACCTAATTATAAAGTTGAACAAGAATACAATCACCAAAGTTTCAAACTTTTAATTTATATGGAATATTCTGTAATGTATTTATCATAATTTAAAGTTTAAAACATATATGGTGTGATAATAAATAAAAAGAATACAATAAATATATTTAAATTGTAAGTTATTTTCGAAATGGGAATTCCCGTTCCCATCCTGTTCCCGTCCCGTCCTATCCCGTTCCCGTCCCGAATGCTAAATGGGATATAAATGGGATGAGTTTTTGTGTTCCCGAAATTCCCGTTCCCGTCCCGTTCCCGACAAATCCCGTCCCGAATTCCCGAACGCCCACCCCTAGAATATGTATTTTTTTTTTTTTTTGTGAGTTTAGTTGGTCCAAAAATAATGTTAGAACAATGTTGATGAACTCATAGAAATTAATTTGTATTATGTAAATTATTTCCCCAAAATGTTGTTGATAGAGGATGATTAATGTACAAATAGGTGGATTAGTGAGAAACCAATAAAGATTAGTTAAATGGTTATATCACATTTCTTTTAGTCATCTCATAATACTTTTTGGACATGTATTGTTCATACATTAAATGGCGATTTTTAAAAATATTCAAATGGATCCTCAACCTCTGGTATCGAAATACTCGGATCCGAACATAATCGGACCGAACCGTATTGAGAATTAAACGAGTATCCAAAGTATTCAAAATATATATGAATCAAAAGATATTTAGGTTTCAAACCTAGTATATTAATATAGTTTGGATAATTTTCATAGTCTTTTCTTGTTTTTTTTGTTAATTTGATTTGTTCACATATCTTTTTTTTTTTTTTATGTATGTATGGGTATATATCAATTTGGATTTATTATTTGTATTTTAACATTTTTTGGTTATTTTTGGCTCGCTTGAATATTTTTTTTTTGAATTTTAGAAAGAAAAAAATAACCAAACCGAATCAAACCCTATATTTTCAATTCTTTCGGTTCTATCCGAAACAAACCGAATGGAACCGAATCCGGTCCAAATTTTAAAATATCTAATTTGATCCAATAACCCTCGTATAAAAAAATCCAAAATCTAAAAAATCCGAACTCGATCCGATACCCAAACGTCCATGTCTATGTAAACCTATAAAAGTAATCTAAACAATACTCACGTGTTAGCCAAACCTTCTAAGAATCATTAGAAATTCATCTACTCCAAAGCAAAGAATGCCAGAGGAAATGCACAAACAAACAACTAACGAAATTAAAGGCAACAAAAAAAAAAAAAAACCAAAATAGTTGTTTATGTGGCTACATAGTAGTGAACCAGTTTACTTTTAGTTATCGAAATTTTATGGTATTATATAGAGAAAAATTATATAAAAGATGTAAGCATCATGAAGCATTGGAGTTGAGAATAATGTATCCATCTCGGAACTCACACCTAATCAGGGCCGGATCTGAGATTATGGAGGCTCGAGGAAAAAAAAAAATGGGGGTCCTCAATTTATATTATAAATAAACATAATCTTAATTAATTTTTTAAAATATCCAAAAATAATTGATAAAACATAAATTCTCCAAAGTAAACAATAAAAAAAAATATATCATCAAACGAAGTAACGAACATTGTTGACAAAAAAAAAAAAAAAAAATAACGAACATTATAAAGTTCATAAAAAATATTTCTTTGAAAAATCATCATTTTCGAATTTTTTCCTGCAAAATCATCCTTCAAACTTTGATGATCGAGCTTTGCAAACATGATTCTCAATTGTTTTTGTTCTTTTTTGCCAAAAAAAAAAGATTTGATAAGGAAAAAAAAAATTTGGGGGCCTAAAATTTTGGAACAAAAAATGGGGGCCCAAGTGATTTCACTCACCTTCATATGCTCAGCTCCGGCCCTGCACCTAATGTTACCAAATCTGCCGCTGACGTCATATTGCGTAAAATGGAATGCAAATCTTGGAGTTCTACCAACTTCAAATTCAGATACAAGCAAAAAGCAGCATGTTCTAGTTAATTTACAATCATAATAATTTAAAATAATTAAAGTATTAAACACTATACAACACAACGGTATAGTTAAACACTACTACAACGACTACAGTTAGTTCAGTTTTCTCCAAATCTGAACTTTCTAATAATACATGCTTCTCAGACATAAAAAAAAAATAAAAAAAATTCATACATTCTTCCCTTTATAAAATTAATACACGAACAACCATTATATACTTATGAAATGTCTCTTGAGTTTGTTAAGAAAGTATATATCACGAGATCTTTTGTTAGTAATCAAGGTTTTGGAGACTTTTTCTTCCAGACATGTGACTCGCGTATACTTCTGTTTTGCCTTTCTCAGTGTGTTCAGAGCTAGCGGGTCCAATTCGGTTTTGGGTGTGGTACGGTTGAGACATCGATAATCAAGTTGACATGTTTGTTTTTTTTTTTTTTTTTTTTTTTTTTTTTTTTTTTTTTTGTGTATTTTTTTTTTTTTTTTTTTGANGTTTAAGTTGTCTAGCAAGATTTGGAGGGTGGCTCGATCTACACAAATTACTTACTACGATAGTTTCTTCATATTTATTCACTCTAAGGTACTACAAGATCATTTTCTACTTTGGGTCGTCTATTTTAGAAAGTTTCAAGATCGAGCACAGTTAATTATTGTCTTTTGTCACGTCGAGTCAAAGTGAATTTTGTAACCATAGTTATATCGATTCTATTAAATTAAATCTATTCACAACCATATTTTTAAAATGAGAGTGTTGTGGTAGTCGAGACTCATCTTACTAACATTTATTAGATGCTAAGTTGAATTCCGAGGTGCTTAGTTATATATCTTGCCAATCCATTCTCTAAATGAGAGTGTTTCGCAATTTCCTTATTTATGTCATCTACGGGGTCATGACATTTATGGCGGGTTCACTTGGCGGGACATGTCATCCCCTTCGAGATCGACCTCAGAGCTGCTCAGTGGGGGCTGATCGACCGTTAGCCCAGTCACACCAACCGAAGATGGTGGGATCAGGTTCTTTTCATTTTGACTTTCATTCTTATTCACAGTTCCGCTACTAAAAAAATTTCATTGTTGCTACAATCGATGCCAAATTTGAGAGTTGAGTTTTCCACTAATATTCTATTAAATTCTAAGCTAAAGTAAGGAAACATTAATATATGATACATATATCTGTTTATGTAATAATTTGGTTTTTGATATTTCTGTGTATTGACTTTGTCATCTCGATTTGAAATCAATAAAATTCAGTCGTTAAAGACAAAAAAAAAAAAAGAAACATTAATATATGGAAAAAAGAGCAATGAAACGAGATCAATATAGTTTTTATTAACATTATGAGTAAAGGTTTAGTTTAAGCATTGGTGAAAAATGACTAAGTGTTTTCCGGAGCAAGATTATGGATCCCTTTTTCTTCAACATGACTCTTATTTTATGGGCAAGAGAGAAAAGAACCTAATCACGAAATCATGGATCCCTTTTTCTTCAACATGACTCTTATTTTATTTGTAAAGTTTGTGTTTATACATTTCTTAAACCGCCACCCTGCAAACCAAGACGTCCCTCACTACAAAAAAAAGCTTGATTTAAATCGTTTATTTTTAATGTGTACATCATTTATAAATGACACAAAATAATNATCACCGCCATAGAATCTTTGAACTATAGGACAAGAAGCTTGGTGTGCATGGGGAAACACTACAAAAAAAACTTGATTTAAATCGTTTATTTTTAATATGTACATCATTTATAAATGACACGAAATAATTTTACATCATATAGGAAAGTGATTATAAGATTGATGATGCAAACATGTTACATCACTTTTGAATAATTTTGTATCGATTGTTAAAACTGATATAACTTTGTATCACTTGCAGGAAAGTGATGCTAGTTTTTGTGTCAGTTTGTATAAATGATTTTATTGTTTGTATCGGTTCACATAAATGATGTTAGTATTTGTGACACTTCTAAAAATTGATGTCAATATTTACTTCACTTACATATAAATGATAGTAAAATTGGTGTCATTTTTTTACAAATGATGTTAATAAAAAAATCATTTATCATAATCGATGTATAATATTACTATCATTTGTAAATATTCGATGTTAAATGTAAAATCAGTTTTCATAAACGATTTTAATATAGATGTTATTTTTAATCAATTAATTTAATTATAATATATTTTACTAGAAATTTAAATGAAATTACCTTTTCAAAAAAATAATTAATTTTATTATTAAAAAACCCATTCATTTACATACAAAAATATACAAAAAAATATTAATACAAAAACTAATTACAATTACAACTCATTATCATAAACAAGAATAATTTTTACGTCTCAATGCTCTTCTTCTTGTTTGTTGCCTATTTCTTTTCTCTCTTTTAATTCTTCGACACAGACTCTGAAATCACTTCTTTGGATGCAGCCATTTCTCCTACATATCATTCCACAAACATATCAATCCATGTACACATACCTTGAGAATATGAAATAAATATTAGAAATAAGAGAAGTAGTCAAGCTAAATAGAAGGAGAATCAAACTAAACTGAAAATAAGAACCCACACTTAAAGATCCATAAACCCCTTGAATTTGGGTTATTAGAGAATGTGAGATTCTTCACATCATCGAGTTTCATCCCCACTCGCTGAAGGCTTTGCTTCACCATATCCATCATTTTCGTGCAAAGTTTTCTTATGTACCTCGTTCTATGAATTTGACAGATTCTTTGGCTAAGAGAAGCCTTCATGTGTTAAGCTCCATTAATAGGAGAAAATTTTCCTTGGTTCCATAAAAAAAAAAAAAGGAACGTGAGATTGAAATTTAAGGAGATAGATTTGGGTATTAGGTTAATTAAGGGAATTAATAGACGCAGGAGGAGAAGATATTGGAGATTGAGAAGGAGATTTGGGGATTATTAAGTTTAATTAGATATTAATTCAATTTTCCTAAAAATGCGATATTTACATAGATATGGTATATACATTTAATATATTTCTACCTAGAATTCAGGGACGGTAATGTAGAATTTTTTTAAAAACAATTAATCCATTTAATTTAAGATTATCACATTAATTTATTTACTTTTTACCATCAACTATAATTATGTTACCTGCAATTAAGGCTCAGTCACTTAGTTAGTAATATTGTTATATTTTTTATATCTTTTTTCTTTAGTTTATAATTTTAATATGCAATAATATTTTATTATATTTTCTATTATTAATTTAAAATAAATAATTCTCTCAAGTGTTTAGAGAATACTTATTTATCTTTAGAAGTCAAAAACCACATATAAAAAATAGTATTATATTACGATGCAAACTTGATTAAAAAGTACTCATGTCTAATCAAGTTAAGGGAGAATCAATGATAAACTACATATATTTTTTTTCAATTGGCTCTCACATTTCATATGTGGTTTACAAATGTTTTATAGTTTTTTTTTGTCAATACAAACTTTTGTATATATGATTTTAAAACTTCTTTGTTATTATTTAATTTTATAATTTTCATTATTTTGGATTAGTTTTTTTTAGATTTTTTATTATTTTGTAAAACTATTTTTCAAGTACGAAACTATAAACATAAAGCATAAATCTTAAAAAGTTAATTGATTAAAATTTGAAAACCTTAAATCGCACAACAACTCAAACATAAAACCTAATTACAACCATAACCAAACCCTAAATAATATGATAATTAAGAAAATTAATTAACCCTTAAATTATAATTCGATTACAAAAAATAAATTATTTAAGTTTATTTAATTGATTTAGTTTAAGATAATTACTATCATTTGTATTAGTGATGCTTACAAAAGATAATAAATATATCAATTAGGTAAATGATGGATATGTTAAATCATATTCATAAGTGATGCTAACAAAAATTATTAATACATCAGTTAGGTAACTGATGTATATTCATATTCTTATATCAATTTTATTGAAGTGATGTAAACTAATAAAAATTACATCAGTTTTATTTCACTGATGTGAACCTAGATAATAATAACATCATTTATTACAATTGATGAATTTTTGTTTCACTTGTAAAATAATGATATAAAATTATATTACTTAATGTTGTGATTCAATTTAAATGATTTAAATCAAGCTTTTTTTTGTAGTGAAAGTACAAGACAGAGACTTTAAGGGATAATAATGTGTAATCAATAAAATTAACGAGTAACG
>OVAF01003197.1:0-13062 GCA_900406245.1 Odontarrhena argentea
AAACAAAAACAACATTAATATTGGGGCCCGCACAGTGTGCGGGCAGACATGCTAGTTAATTGTTATATTCGCGTTGGTACTTCCCATTTTTTCTAATCATTAGTATTTTATCATTTAAAGATAATATATTGAAAAATATTTGCGTGGACACTTTTGGAATATTTGTATTTATACGCATTTCTTTTCATGTTTACGTACATTATATTTTCATTTTGTAGTAAGTTATCATAGGGGTTTCTTTCATTTCAATATCAAATTAAGTCAATATACTAATTTGATTAAATTATCAAACCGACGCAAAGAAAAAAAGAATATTTATTAACATCTATTTTTGATTTTCATTAGTTTTGTTAAAAGGTATCCAACGAAATCTAAATATTGGTTTTAACAAAAGGAAATAAGTGTAGAAAAGAAGTAAATGTTATCTACATATTTGGAGATAGTTAAAGAGAAGAGTTGGAGGATCTTTATTTGATTATCTCATTTAACTATTTATAAATATTTATTTTCGTATACTTTCAGAAAGGAATAAAAAAAAATTGAATGCGGTTAATGTGGGATCGACACGGAGCACAATTATAACTCACGCGATCATGTCACGCATGACTTTTTTAACAAAATTTTGACAAGTGTATTTTGCTATTTTCATTTTCTTAAAAACAACTTTAAAAAAAAAAAAAAAAAAACTAGCACATAAAGAAAAATGTAATTTAAAGTCAACATAAATAATCATTAAAAAAGTTTCTCATTCTTTATGAAAAAAATGATTGTCATTCTTTATTAAAATGAAAAAAGAAAATTTACTAGCTCATTATGAGCATAAATTTTATCACGTTAAAAAGTTTAATCGTGAAAAACGTTTCACATTCTTTATTGAAAAAAAGTAATCATTATTGTAAAAATAAATTCAAAAAAAAAAAATTGAAGCAAAGGTTTTTGGCATGTTATTTTAAGAGTCAATGAGGTACATATTCCTATTTGAGTGACAAATTAGGTAATTGACCCCTCCTTAAGATCAATTAGATTCCATAACCTTTTCTTGTCTCTTACCTCTTAAAATGTCTAAAATACCTCTCTCTCAACTCTCATCTCTTCTATCACATCTTATCATCTTTATTTTTGTTCTCTCGTCCGACAACATGACAACATCTCTGTTCTTTTTTTTTTCCTCTTTCTCATTTTCTCACATTTGTTTTTTTACTTTTATCTTCATCTTTTTACTAAATTTATTATTAACATATCTTTCTCCAACAAGATCTGGCAAAATCCAACAAGATCCAACCAAGATCCAATGAAGATTCGGTCAAGATTTATGAAAATTGGATGCACTACAAATATATCCAAATATTTTGATAATGTGTAAATGAATTGTTAGACACCTATCATGCGTATTAGAATGATAACGTGTATATGGATTGTTAGACATCTATCACGCATATTAGAATGCACGCATATGAATTGTTAGACATTTATCATGCTTATTAGAATGCACGCATATGAATTGTTAGACATTTATCATACGTATTAGAATGCATGTATATAAATTGTTAGACATATACTATGCATATTAGACGGTTATTAAATAAAATAGCTAAATAACACTGTGACATGTATGCCTAATGACGTGTATATTCTGTGTTAGACGGTTACCAAATATAATAACTAAATAATGTGTATTTGTTAACATGTTAAAGATTTAATTAGTTTGCATGTATATGAATTGTTAGACATACATTATGCATATTAGACAGTTAATAAATAGAAAAGCTAAATAACATTGTGACATGTATGTCTAATGACGTGTATATTCAATGTTAGACGGTTACTAAATGTAAGGACTAAATAACGTGTATTTGTTAACATGTTAAAGACTTAGAAGTGGTTTCTGCTCGGCTATTTAGGATATGGTAATGTTTTCAAAAGTGTATTTGGTGGATGAATTTGTAACACTTTTTATTTGTTCAAACATATATTTGTTTTTTCATATTGTATATGTCATAAAGGAATAATAAAACATAACTTCGTGTTTATTGTTATAGAAACACTAGTCACTCTTCTATTTGTTGCAAAAATAAAATTACTCATCTAATTATGTACTCATAACCAAAATTTATTAACGAAATAATATTTTTATTAATTATATATAGTTAAATAGGGATGGTTATCTCTTATCCGTCTTCAACTCATTACCCGACTCGGATCCATCTTGCGGAATGGTGTACCCATGATTTTCAAATCACATAAAGGATATTCATATTTTGTCATCACAAAAAGGGTCGGATATCGAATAACATTTTCTTTGTAACTACTTGTTTCATTACCCATTATGTTACTCTACTTATATTTTACATGACTAATAATATATAAACACAATTATCAACATAAAATGTGATGGAAGAAACAAATTTACGGAAAAATGACCTTGCATTGTTGATTTTTTTGTATTTATGAATTATTGTTGATAATTTGAGGATATGTGACAAGGTTCAAGTTTTGAAGCTTGTAATAATTTAAATATTTTCCTAACTATATGGTGTGTATAATGACTCTTTTTACTTTTTGCAATGAACCATTTAGTTTTTGGTATATTAATTTTTCCAATGAACCGAATACTTCAGAGCAATAAGTACACTCAACCACCTCTAATGTTTCACTTTTTCCTAAATTAGAAACTTCAAAGAACACCGTTTGGAAACTGGAGAGCGATCGAGCAGCTTTTGGTGAGAACGATAATAAGTTCTTTTTCTTTCTTTATTTCTTGTTTATGATCTTGTAGATGTAGAATGGTAAGAAGGTGGGGTTGACTTGTGTCATGAGGTTCAATTTCAAGATGTTTATTCAATATTTGAAGCAAATATGGATATAGGAGTGAACAAATTAACAATGAAGTTTTGAACTTTCTTTTATGTTTTGCTATGTAGTACATATCGCATGAGCTAGAGAGTAATTACAAAGTTTTGTGGTTATAATCTTTAATTTTGGTAGTTTTGTGGTTATAATCTTTAATTTTGGTTTAAAACTTTAGTTATGACATACTCAGAAAAACAGTTTTCTTGTAGGCATGGACATCGAAATGACACCAACTCCGACACAACATGATGAAATTACCGAAGTTCAACCATCAACAGAGACAACGGCCGAGATAGAGAATACACCACTCTTTTATGAAAGCTCTAGAAGTAAGCCACTATTGTCACATACACCGGTGGTGATGAGTCAATTAAAAGCTAGTAACTTACTCCACATGCATTTTGAGGCATTGGTTCAAGTTGCCATTGAAGTTGATTATGTGGAAGATGTTTGTGGTGCTTGTGTTGTCTTTTTCAGCAGCTTATTGTGCATCCATTCCAAAGTTAAGAAACATTCTCATCTTCATATTCACCAGTTGGAAGTGGGAAATGCTAGCTCTAACGGCTATTGTTTCAAGGCATGTAAGTAGGTTACTCATTGGAGGTCCAATGCGCATCACCAAACTCAGCTTCAAAAGGTTATTACAATCACAAATCAGATTGTTATACGTTGTCGAAGGTGTACAAAAGGACATCAAGTACCTAGTCACATGGATCATTGTTTATGTTGCATTCTATTGGTTACTTTCGGAGCAAGCAATGAAGACGCGTAGCTTGTTGCTTCAGACAATGATCAAGGGAGTTTTAGTACTTGTGTCTTTCTCAGTTGTATCATTTTTTACTTCAGTAGCGATGAAGACTTGTGCAGCATGGTTTCATGTAAAGACATACCATGAATGGGTAATGGAATGCCTCTTTCATTGGTATGTCATCAAAGCTATTGTTGGTGATTCTTGAATCAAAATAAGACAGTTTGTTGGTCCAAGAAAGATGTCATCACGTAAGATGAAGAAGCTGATTATAAAAGGAAATGTTGGCTTAAACAGAAAAATGTCAAATGAAGAAACCGCAAGAGCTACAACAACAACAATTTTTCAAAGAGTGGCTAAGGCGGAATCAAGGTATTGGCTTTACCTTCTACATCTTTTTTTTTTTTTTTTTTTTGTNTTAGTAGGGGTGGGCATTCGGGTACACGTTCGGGTTTGGGTCGGGTATTTCGGGTTTTCGGGTTTATAGAAATAGCACCCGCTCGAGTATTTTATAGTTTCGGGTTGGGTTCAGATTATATGACTTCGGGTTGGGTTCGGATTTTATGACTTCGGGTTTGGTTATTTCGGAAAATAACCGAAGTCGAAAATAATTATAAAAAACCCAGATAATTTGTATAAAAAACCTAAAATTTTTAAACCAAATTTTACTAGGAAAAAAACATGTATTTAACCTGAAATATAAACATGTATTTTACTTTAGGATATTTAAAGTAAAACCGTCCCATTGGATAAATTCTGGCTTTTAGGACTTTATTAGTTATAAAAACCTCTACGGTTTCTAAAGTCAATGTATCAATCACCATTTTATTTATTATTTCGTGGATAGTAGTTTTTGGAATTGTCTATGGAAAAATATTTTGATAATTTGTAAAATATAGTAAAATATCAATACTAAATTATTTTCTTATTATTTTTAGCTTTTATTGTATAATTTTATTGCATGATCTATAAAAATCATAGTAATATTTTATTAAATCTTTATGAGATATGGAAATTATGTAAAATTTGTATTGTAATATAAGTTTTAAAGAGTTGTTCATATGTTTTTTAGTTGATGAGTAAAAACAATAATGAAGTAAATAGAGGGACTAACAAATAAATAATTTAAAATCGATGTGCCACATGACAACTTCTCAGAGTTAGTTGAGAAATGAAAGAAATAGTAAATTGAGAGGGACTAAAAAAAAATTAAAAGAGGACACATGGCAGCCTTGTGGTGTAATTTTTGTAAGTTGATGGATTATAAAAGAAATAATAAATTGAGAGGGACTAAAAAAACATTAAAAGAGCACATATGGCAGCCTCTCATGAATAGTTAGGAAGAGGAACCCTACTTTATTATATAAGATTAACCAAAAATATTTCAAAAATACTTACATTTGTAAACAATAACCTAGATATGAACTATAATATTATGAAAAATCCAAAACAATTAACTTACTTCGGGTATCCGTTCGGGTTCAGGTATAACCCGATCGGGTTCAGTTATCCGATTCTACTATATTTCTAACCCGATCGGGTATTTACTACCCAAACTACCCGAACCAAACTATTCATTTCGGGCCAGATTCGGTTTCGGGTTTCGGATATTATGCTCATGTCTAGACTATAGTCTCTGATATTTGTTGAATGGTCAGCTGAAAAGGCACTCTAAAATATATATATATATATATATATATATATATATAGATATATATATATATATGTGTGTGTGTGTAAATAGGAGTGTTTCAAATTAAATGGAGAGGTTTTTAAGGTAAAACTTTAGTTTTGGTTCAAGAACAAGTTTCTGCTTCTTTTGAGGAGTAAACTGAAGTAGGTTTCTATTTCGATAGTTAATGATATGAGGAGGAGAAGTTTTTTAGGTAAACCGTTTTGGGACTTGAACATGTTTTCATTTCTTCCACATTGAAGCATATTTCTATTTTGATAATCAATGATATGAGGAGCGCACATGTTTTTGTTTCAGTCTGATTAAACATGTGATTGAGCAGTCTCATGAGTTCTGTTATGTTTATTGGCTGCTCAAAGTCTTTTTGTTGTCTTTGTCTTTAGTCCCTGATATTTGTTGAAAGGTCAACTGAAAATGTACTCCAAACGAGAGAGATATATATATGTAAACCATGAGTGTTTCAAAGTAAAAAGAGAGGGTTTTAAGGTAAAACTTTAGTTTTGAGTCAGGAACAAGTTCTTACTACTTCTGAGGAGTACACTAAAGTAGGTTTCCGTTTCGATAGTCAATGATATAAGAAGGAGAAGGTTTTGAGGTAAAACTTTAGTTTTGGGACATGAATATGTTTCTGCTTCTTCTACATTAAAGCATGGTTATGTTTTGATAATCAATGATATGTACATGCATGTTTCTATTTCAGTCTGATTAAACCTGTGATTGAGTAGTTTATGAGTTGTGTTATGATTGTTGGCTGCACAATGTCTTTTTGTTGCCTTAGTTTATTCCATAGTCTTTGTTGAATGATGAACTGTAAAGGCACTCCAAAAAATATATATATGTAAAACAAGAGTGTTTCAAAGTAAAATGAGAGGGTTTTTGGGTCATGAACAAATTTTTGCTTATTCTGAGGAGTACACTGAAATAGGTTTCCGTTTCGATAGTCAATGATATGAGGAGAAGAAGGTTTTAAGGTAAAACTTTAGTTTTTGGACATGAACATGTTTATGCTTCTTCTACATTGAAGCAGGTTTCTGTTTTGATAATCAATGATATGATGAGTGCAACATGTTTCTGTTAAAGTCTGATTAAACCTGTGATCGAGCAGATTTATGTGTTGTGTCATGTTTGTTGGCTGCAGAAAGTCTTTTTGTGGCAGAAGTATGTTAACAAAATATATATATCTTGTGCTCAAGTTCGTTCAGTTGGAGGACATAACGCGGTTTCTTCCGAAAGATGATGCTCTAAAGTTTATACTCTTGTTCCCTGGATTATCATCGACTGCTCAAATCAGTGCTTCACAGTTAGAAGATTGGATAGTAAGATACATATAGTTAATCAATACTGTTATTAAATTGATTGTGTGAGACTTTCATAATAGTTATTACTTACCTTTGTGTTAGGTTCATGCTTTCAAGCATGAGAGGGCTCTAGATGGACGTGGCCTCCAGCAAAGCCCGCGGTGTGGTGAATGTGATTAGAAGAATTTTTATAGCGTTCAGGTTTCTTGTGGTAATTGGGTCACTTTGAAATTACATTGTTTTGGCCATCACATTCTTTGCGTTTCATAACACCTTGAAACAAATACAAGAATTGATGATGTTTGTATACCTTGTGCATCCATTCGGTGTTGGGGACAAGGTCAAAATTGATGATGATGGGAGGAGCTAAACATACACAAGGAATTAAGTTGAATTATTCAATTATATCTATTTGATGTAGTAACAATTTGCTTTGAACTACAGCTAATAGTGGCGGATACCCAGATTCTTAGTTAGAGGTTCATTGTAGTTAAAGACAAATATATAAACTTACAAAAACGAGGAGCATAAAGAATGGGTAACTATACTTCTATTAAGATGTTTGTAGTTATTATTATTTATAACATAAATATAAATATAAATTACAAATATTGAATAAATAATAATAACTCAAAGTATCTTAATATATATTATTGTATTTATTAAAATTATGAATTTTATAAATACTAACGTATTTACTTATTATTACTAAATATTTTTATGAATTTAATACTTTTAAGAGATTGAACAAATATTGGATGAAATAAGTCTCACGAGTTATAATATTATCTCGAGTTGTAATGACAATAAAATATGAGGTAACTTAGCTAAACGTATCTTATATGTGTAATCACTAATCAACATGTAGGGGGTTCGACATTTCCAAGCCACGGTATTTCGTTTAATTAGGTGAAAATTTTTTGGATCAGTGATCAAAGATCAGCTTTTTTTCTGGTCCAACCAAAATAATTGGGGATTTATTTTGTCCAAATGAGAATTTCAAAAACAATATAATTTTTGAATAAACGGAACAGTTAACAAAACCTTTAACGGGAATTAACATTTTTTATGACTTAAGCAATCTGTATTGTCAGTGTTGTTTCGATAATATGTTAGTGTTTGTAAGACCAATAAGTACAAGAAGATAAATATTGCAAATTTAATTAATTGATTTGTTAATATATGTAATGAATAAGATATGATATTAAATTATATCATGAGTATGTGTGTGAGTTGCAGTTTAAAATCCCAATTTACATAATTATACGAGGTGTCAATTTCAAAATCTCATTTATTTACATCATTATATTTTAATAAATATGATATAATTTGTTAATAAGATGTTATGTATAAAATTTGCTATTCGTAGAAATTTTAAAGATGTCTTTGGGTTATAATTTAGAATCCAATTATATATGTCAAAATTGTACGGGTGTCAATTTTGAAATCTAGGTGCCGATTGGTAAGGGCTTTAAAAGCTGTGGTTGTAGACTTTTTTTCTGTGAGATTATAAAAACTGTGGCTGTTAAAACTGTGACTGTAAAATAAAGAACAGTGACTTTTAGAACGATGGAAAAGTCACTTTTTTCGGCTTTAGAAAAAACAGTCTACAAAAACAAAAAAGTAGAGAAAGTGGCTGTGAAAATTTTTAGGAACACTTTTAGGACTTTACAGACTTTTATTTTTAAAAAGTCTCATTGCTAAAAAATTGACTTTTATAACTTTTTTTTCTAAAAAACTCTTTTACAGTCAATAACTTCTTTTTACCAATCACCACCTTAATATATTTACATTAGTCCATTTTTATATGTTTTTAATTATTTATCTGCATACTAACGCGAGTCCTAAACTAGTTAATAAGAGGTGTGCATAACTGCGTATTAGACATGTATCATATATTTTTAGCTTTGCCATGTACCAATGGAGACAACCCTTCTTCTTAGGGGTGTCGATTGAATCCGCGGCCCGCGGGCCTAACCTGTATGGCCCACCTGCGGTGCGGGTTTGGGCCTCTAATTCGAAGTTCGCATGGGAGTGGGTCTAGCGGGCCAGTCCGCACGGGTTGCGGGTTCAGGCGGGCATGTTCTCAGTGGATCCGCGGGTTCACGGGCAACCCGCAAACTCATCGTCTGAGACACTAAAACATGTTTTTACTCTCTGTTTTTGATCAATTTGATTTAAGACATGTCTTTCCCACTTGTTAAAACGCTTAAACTTGATTTGAAAATGACATTTCTCTCTTTTAAAAGATTCAATCTTGATTCGAAACATGTTTTCAATTCTGTTAAAACACTCAAAATTTATTCGAAAATATCTTTTCTCTTTGTTAAAACATTCAAATATGATTGAAAAATGTATTTTCTCTCTGTTAAAACTTCGAACTTGATTCGAAACATGGTTTTCCTCTCCCGTTTAACATCCAAACATAATTCTGTGATCAACTTATTTGAAACATGTTTTTTATGTTTGTCAAAACACTTAGACTTGATTCGAAAACGTCTTTCCTCTCTGTTAAACATTCAAAATTGATTCGAAACATGTATTTCCTCTCTGTTAAACCATTATAACATGTCTTTCCTCTTTATGTTTGAGAATTTGATTTGAACTTGTCTTTCCTATCTATTTAGACATATTTAGACATTCAAAGTGATATTGCAAAGTGGGACGGGTGAATTAACATGTTTCATAAACACTTTCACATTGAGTTTTATAACATTTTGATTCAATAAAATTGTAATTCTAATAGATTTCATGAGAATAAAAGGTTTTGACAGAGAAAAATAAGGTTTTGACAGAAGAAACCATAAGAGTTTAACAGACCCCTTTGAGCTCGCAACCGACCCGTCTACCCGCATAATATGGTGGGACGGGTTTGAGCCTTGTATTTCTAATCCGCGGCCCGCGCTGACTAGCGCACACGTACAAGGAAGAGAAGATGGTCCGCTGTGGTTTGGTCCGTTTGGGTGTAGACCGGCCCATCTGACACCCTACTTCTTCTTGTATAATTCGTAAGAGTAATTAGCTCGCCGATAACCATAAAAGTCCATGATAGGCCCAAAACTTGTCATATTTGATTTCTAGAGTCCAGGTCGTCTCTAACACTTTTCTTCCGAATACGGGTCGGCTTTTAACTTTTCACCGGGTTCGAAATTCTGTTTCTTTATTAAATTAATTATTTAGCTATTTTATTGTAGAGACATAGAAGAAGAGAAGAGAGGAAAGAAAATTAGGGCAAAATTGCGTGCGACATTTTTCACTCTGCGTCTGATGTGTTTCACCCTTGTTCCTCGTTTCTGATACGCGCTTCTTCTTCTTACGAATTAGGGTTCCTTTAATCTTGTGATGAAGGACCCGTTGCAGAAGAGGAAGGTGGTTTTACGCCACTTGCCTCCTTCTCTTTCTCAGTCCGATCTCTTATCTCAAATTGATCCTCGTTTCGCTGATCGTTACAATTGGGTTTCTTTTCGTCCTGGCAAGTCAAGGTCTGGTTTCTTTGTCTTTTGCTGTCTCTTCTTGTTGGGTCTTGAATTTGGCAAATTGGGTTTTGCTTTCTGATTACATGAATTCTAGGATTTGTGCTTAATTTTAGGGTTTCTCTCGCTTATAATTATTTGAAGATGATGATCGATTTTGGTAAGGGGAAAAGGGGTTGACCCTTGTTAATCTCTGATTATTTTAGAGATTCTCGTGCTAGTTGCTTTACTTGACTTTGATGTTGTGTGATGTCTGTGCAATTAAATTGATGTTGTGTCTGTCTCTTCAGCTATAAAAATCAGAAGTGTTCACGGGCCTACTTAGGTTTCAAGTCACCAGAAGATGTGTATGAGTTTGCTGCTTTTTTCAACGGCCATGTCTTTGTTAATGAAAAGGGTATCTGATTTCATCTGTCTTTGTCGACTGCTTGTACCTATATTTGGGTTTTCGGAGATGTGATTATGTGCATCTTACTGTCAGGGGCTCAGTACAAGGCTATAGTTGAATATGCGCCTTCTCAGCGTGTGCCAAAACCATGTGACAAGAAAGATCCTCGTGAGGGGACCATTAACAAAGACCCTGATTATCTGGAATTCCTCAAGCTAATTGCTCAACCTGTTGAGAATCTCCCCAGTGCTGAGATCCAGCTGGAAAGAAGAGAAGCTGAGCAGTCTGGTTTGTCTTTTGGAAACGACTTCTATTTGCATTCATTTTAATCTGACCTGTATGGATATTCTTTAATTAATAAAGAAAGTTGCTAATCGAAATTGCTTTTTAGGTGCTTCAAAGGCTCCCCCCATTGTTACACCTCTTATGGAATTTATACGTCAAAAACGTGCTACTGTGATGGGATCCCAGGTACATTGTCGTTCATGTTGTTTTTCCAACTTCTACATAGTGGAAATCAAAACTTTTCCTGGAATGGATATCTCCCTATTTTTAAAAAATTTCTAAATGAAACTTCTATTTTGATATCTGGTTTCTGTTTATAAACAGGGTTTATCAGATGTTCGAAGAGGTGGCAGAAGAGCCAGAGCAGTATCTGCAAACAAGCCAAGTTCAAGGCCTTCAAAACGAAACTCCGAAAAGAAAAAGGTGTGTCTTTTTAGGAGTAAAAAGTCGGTGTAGTACTGTAGTTTTCCTCTTTACGCCGCTCCCTAATGGAGAAAATTTTGTTATCTTGATAGTATGTGGAAAAGGACAATTCAAAGAACGTGCCCCGAAAAGCTACTTCAGAATTAGGCAGCTCTAAGCAAGATCAGCAGCCAAATTCAAGTGGAAAGGAAATACCAGAAAACGAAACTGGTAATAATCAACACCTGTAGCTTTTCCTAGCAAACAATTTACGCAATATTTCAATTTTTAATGTCCCACCCTCATTCTAAATTTTTTTTTTTAATATACTCAACTGCAGCCTCTGTCCTAGATAGCTCTCTTCCAGGGATTGCATTGACTATGGATTCAGGGAAGAAAAAGATATTGCTCTTGAAATCAAGAGACCGAGACAGCACTGACGTAAGCTTTTTGTTCTTTAAGGAAGTTCTGAAGATCAAAAGCCTTTTTTTTTTTTTTTTTAATATATCATATTGATAACTGTAGACAGAATTGGAAGCCATGTTCAGCTTCTCAATTTTTTGTGTTTCTAAATGGTTTTATTGAATGCAGAACCCACCACAGTCAGAACAGCAGATCGAAACTAATCATTTTGGAAACTCATCAGCTTTAAGACAGAATCTGAAGGGTGATGTTGGTGGGAGGTTGATTAAAGGAATACTTTTGAGAAGTGAACCACGATCAAACCAGTCGTCATCTTTTGTTCAGCCTGTGGAAAGAGTGGAACCAGAAGCAGAAAACAGCAAACGACCTCCTCGGCCAGCCAACACTCGAGCAGGTTAGGGAGTAGGAGTTTAGTCAAAATGTTTACTTCCTAAATAAGGCTGATAATTTAAAATACGGGTGATAAATGTGCAGGGAAAGACTATCATCCTTCTGGTACCATTAGTGAAAAGCAGGAGAGGCGTACAAGAAACAAGGACAGACCTGATCGTGTTGTGTGGGCTCCTCTTCGTCGTGGTGATGGGTCCAGTATCAGTGAGGATCAACCGTCATCTTCAGCAGGTTCTGTTCTTGTTGTAGCCAATTCCTAATTGTTAAAAAATTTTGGGATGTGTGTGTATATTCTTCATGACATTTTAACTTAGCTTGTATACGATACTACAGCAAACAATGGAGAAGTGAAAGAGAGGATATTCTCGCAAAGATCTGGAGAATTGCTGAACTCCTCTGGTGGACACTCTCTTGAGAATGGTTGGTTTAGCTTATTTGAAGTTGGAGAATGCATTATGTGGCCCTTTTTATTATATGAATCAAGAAAACTGATGTTCCCTCTGACCAAACTTCTGACTCTATCCAGGTTCTGCTAGACATTCCAATCGCCGTGTTGGAGCTCGCAACAGAAAGGAAGACAGCTTTGCTATGACTGGTGAAAGTAAATCATCCCGGAGAGGGGGTGGTGGAGGAGGTGGTTCTAATTCCCAAGAGGCAAGCCAAACTAAAGCTTAAAGACGCCGTAATATATGCCCTTATAACCTTCTCTAAATCACTCGTTTTACTGTGCTACAGAAGCAAATGTGGATCCAAAAATCATCATCTGGTACTTGATATATTTACTTAATATCTGGTAAGCTAGCTTTAATCATACGCCTCCCTTCAATTACCCTCAGCATTTAATATCAATCTATTGTTTTCTTCATGAACAATTAGTTGATTTTATCAACAAGAGTTATAGTTGTTCTGACCTTTCAGGCTTAATATATCAGCCGTTCCAGTGGGTTTTGTCCTTCAGTGGGAATCTATAGATCTCAATCGAAATGGGAAGTAACACTATCAACATCACTCTGGTTTTGGGACTTTTGGTCTATCGTCGTAAGTCAGTAGTATTGCACATAAAAGAGGCCCTTCTCAATGTAGGAATCATCTTAAGATTTGAGTTTGAGACA
>OVAF01003201.1:2573-13051 GCA_900406245.1 Odontarrhena argentea
GAGCTTACTATCACAGCCACTATCTTTATATAGTTCTTAATCACTGGTCTCAACAACCCATTAGTCTACCAAAAGAATATACATATATCACTCATTTTTCATTACATTATTTTTCCTATTCCAAAGTCAAATTCTAGTTTCGAATCAAAGTAATATAACCACGACAAAATTTCGAATGAGAATATGGTTTATATGTGTTTATGAAATACATTGCAAAATTTACAATTTCCAAATGTTTTGCTTAGTTTGTGAGAGAATATTCTAAATGCAATGAAGATAAAAGATTATCAACGTTAAAGATTTGATTTTGCGAAATTTGTTAGAAATTTACAAAACAAATTATCAACCAAGTTGGCCAAAATTGATCGGCCTAAGAGTCTAATTAATGCTCTGCATAATGTAGACGAAAGAACTCAATCCCGAATTTGATAAAAATCTTTATGGACTTACGTACCACTGTTACTAGACTATAGTCACATCATAGAATCTTATGATTTTATTCAAAAAAATTCATTTTAATAATTATAGTTAGTTCTAGTCTCTGAGGATCCAATGAATGTGTTTTGGGAATCCACAACAGTAGTGTTATGCCTTACACAGGGGACAAAGTAAGATGTTGGAGTACAAAAGCATTCCCAATATTGTTTATAAGCATATATCCTTTCACCTTTCACGTAAAATTATAAAAGAAATTGACAAATGAAAAAATAAAGTGAAAGGTTATTTTAACTTATTCATAACTTTAAAAGGAAAAGAAGCAATGATGAACATGTGAGTCATGTTATATTCCCACCTTAAATTTTAATAATAATACGCCCGATAATTTTTAATTAAAAAGCTTGTCTCCTTCACTTTCAAATTTGCAATTATGGTCTTATCAATGACGCACACTCGCTAAATATGATCAGCTATATAGGGTACCTGCACTATAAGCTCATTATGATTACTCTAAGTATGTTATAATTTCAGCAGGTTATATATAGAACTAGGCCCGACATTAAGTTATGGAATGTCTAAAACTCAACCACTAAACTAGAATGATTTTTGTGATTATCACAATATCATGCCCTTAAAATATATAGATTATTCTAGAGTAAATTAGCAAACTAGCACTCCCTCTCCTCTAAATTAGTTATATATCAATCATATTTGGTTAATTAGGAAATTAGCAATAGTCAAAACTTTTTTTTCATGAAGTTTCCTAAATAGCCCTACTTTTGTGCCTATAAATTGGACAGCTAATATAATATCTTTTTTTTTGTCAGATTTTTTTTATTTTATTTTAATGGGACCACATGTTTTGTCTGTTTTCTGCATCTGTTTTTATCGAGTAGATGATTATTAAATAGATAACTAATTCTGATTTTTTTTTTCCACTTGATCAACATGTTTTTGTCTATTTCTTGCATCTGTTTCTATAAAAATAGATGACTATTAAGTAAATGACTATTTATGTATGTAGTAAAAATCAATAACATAGTAACATAATTAATAACAAAGTTACTATGTTATTGATTCTTACTACATACATAGATGGTCATCTATAGTCTATCTATTTTGATAAAAACAAATATAGGAAATAGACAATAACATGTAGTTCAAGTGGGAAAAAAAAATGACTAAAAAGTAGAAATAGTCGTCTATTTCATTGTCATCTATTTGATGGAAACTATCGATATATAGTAAAAATCAAAAACATAATCATGTTATCAATATGTTACTATGTTATTAATTTTTATTACACATATATATAGTTATCTACTTCATGATCAGTCTATTTTGATAAAAACAGATGTAGAAAATAGACAAAAACATGTAGTTCAAGTGAAAAAAAAAATGACAAAAAAACAGAAATAGTCATCTATTTGATAATCATCTATTTGATAGTCATCTATGTGGTGGAAATAGAACAGACAAAAATATGTGGTTCCAATGAAAAAAAAAAATCTAAAAATAAAATAAAATTTCACACAAAAAGTATTTTTTCAAAAAAATAAATTACTATTGTAAAAAATAAGTGATGGACAAAACAAACATTTACTTCTCACTATAACAATAATTTGCTATTTTCTTAATTTTGGTGGCAAAAGATGCTACTTTTGCCAATTACTCATTATTCTAATACCGCAAAACTCATACTTTTTATATTTTAGGTTAGGTTCGCAATGTATATAATTTTATGAAAGAAAATGATCTTGTGTTTATCGATCAACGAGTATCACATTCTCTAATTAATCGATTAATCTAAAAAATATTGTTAGTAGATATATTTATTAAAAATTAAATTATATAGAGAGAAAAACAAGATAAGTTTTCAATAAAAATGTTATTTTGTCGATGGATATTCTGTTTATCTAGAGTTTTAACTTACCTTTTGAAAATTAAAACATAACTTTTAAATATTGTACTTGAGAAAAAGTTTAATGGTGAGACAAACTAATCATAACCAAATTTTTCCCTACATTGCCCACTAAACTAATATAATCATCAATCAAATATGCCAAATCAGTCTTTAGAAAAACACTGATTGCTAGCCAAAGATCGAAATATGCAAACTTAATTACTATATTTGTGCCGTTCAAAAAAAAAAAAATTACTATATTTCTTATGGAATATAATGTTGATAACATTGATTAATTACATATTAGCCAAGAGAGTAAAATACGTTTTAGGATATTGTTAATTACTTTGGCACTTGAAGTCAACAATCTTTAAATCTAGAGGGGCCAAAGAGAATATGTATCGTTAACGCAAGAATACAAAGACTGTGTCACTATCATCAGTCTATCAACAAACGTTGCCTTCATGTCTTTCTGTGCAATTCTATTTTAACTTTAAATTACGTATTTGCCACTGTATTCACTTATTGGATTCACTTACATCACTTCAATTTCCGACAGTTGACACCAAGACAATTATTCATAACGAGCTCATTTTTTTCACACAAAGGAATGAGACAAGTTTAGTACTCAAATGTAGAGAAAATTTCTTAAAACAAAACCATAATGAAACTATATATATACGTTTTTAAAGAAAGTGGAGGGTAGTTTAGTCATTTCGCCAATTCAACGGCTCTTCAAAGACAAACCCTACATCCTCTCCATAAAGTTGCCACGTCGAAATGTCGTTAAAGTAACAAAACGCACCGTTTTGATTCATCAAACCATCGGTGAAAAGATCGGGAAGATCAAACACCGTCTCTTCATTGCTCTCTTTATCCAAACTTGAAGTCTCCGACGTATCCGAAGAGAATACAACATTACTCGAAGCTGAAGACTGAGCCGAATGGCTTAGCTCATCGGTTTCTGGCTCGACTAGTTTTGGTTCTTCTTCCCAGGTCGCAGCTGCAGCTTTGGCAGCTGCGATCTGTATATCTTTTGGTGAGGAGCTGAGCGGACGAGGGAGTAAACCGGATAACTCAGGGAAGTTTAGATAGCCGGAATCACCTTTAATAGCTAAAGCCGCGACGTCATGAGCTCGAGCCGCCATCTCAGCCTTTGGATACGTCCCAAGCCATATTCTTGATTTCTTCCTTGGCTCTCTTATTTCTGACACCCATTTTCCCCAACTCCTCTTCCTTACTCCTCTATACGACGTCGGATTCTTGTTACCATCGCTTTGGACGTTGCTTTTTCGCGGTTTTACGCCTTCGGAAGACCAAGATTCCGATGAAGAAGTTGCGGCGGCCACGGTGGAAGTTGTTATAATGGAAACATTATTATTATTGTCTTGATGATGATGAGTCGTGGCACTAGTCTCAATGTTGATTTGCTTTGCCATTTTAGAGAGAAAGAAAAGAGTTTTGTAGAATGTATACGTTGCATCCTCAAGTGGCTTGCCTATTAATATTGCTCTACTTTTTTTTTTTTCATATTATAATGAGAAAAACATGAGAGTATATAAAACAGTCTTTATGATTTTCGTTATGTATATGGGTCCGGAATTTTAGTAATCTACTACTGTCCACCAACAGTATTCACTTTCTCCACCATGTGAAATTAAATGTATATATATATTATTTTATACGAGAGAAAGAGAGAAAAAAAAATAACGAAAATAGAAATAACAAATTAGATGGTGTTCGTTGAAATGTTATTTGACCATCTTGTGTTACGTATATGAACCGACCATTGTGCATGTGCGTCATTTTCATAACCCAATAACCCATGAACATTGTCTTTTGGAATAGCCTGACGTCATAATTACAAATAATATGCAAAGCAGTTTTAAAAAAAAAATATTATGTTGGACGTTGGAGAAATACAAAGTAGTTTAAGTTTCTATAGATTAACCACGAGAATCACGTTATTAAGCGGACCCTTCACCCATGCTCAATTTATTAAGATATAACTAAAACATATTACGATAAAATATTTTTTAGTTAAGGACGATATAAGTTTTTTTCTTAAACAATAATTCAGCAATATAATGCAATAAACGGACTAGAATCCAGACAATGAAACAGTAACGACACTAGCACAAACCGCTAGACTATAAATCCAAGTCACATTTTTGTAATTGGATCTTTTTGAATTGTTTTTTTTTTTAAACTTAATATTTTAAAAATCTTATAGCAAATTAAATTTACATGTATTTTTGTATCAACCGTAAAATTTAGATTTGGACATCTTAAAAAATCAAGATTAAATCTAATGCAAATAGACACCATCACATCCACAATCGAATTATGTTACATCTATTATGTATGATTTAAATTAATGTACATGTTAGTTGTGATCCATAATGTATAGTTGACAAAAAAAAAATGGAATTGGATGTACCATTTTTTATTTTCTTCTAACTTTATCAATCAACAATACACTTATTAGTTACAAAAATAATAATAATAATACACTTATATATATATATATATATATATATATATATATATATATATATATATATACATCGATCCTTCACTACTATATGTTGATTTTAGAAAATTATTCTGAATATTTCACTGAAATATGGTGACAAGTTATATGCTTGGATATTTATGTGAGCTGATTCTTTTATGTTCCGCATGGGTCTTGTCTCAGTCTCTTGATATTTAATGAAACGTTACACGTATGCGACTTATATATTTGTACATCTATTGTTTATTCGATTCGGCGCCAATTACATAAACTAAGAACCACTTTAAATTTGATAAATGATGAAATTACCAAAATTAAAATAAAATACCTGCTTTTCCAATAAAATTATTGAACAATGTACTACTAGGGTACTCAATTATTGTTCTTATTTTCTTTTTCTTCTTTTTCTCCTTGAGATTCAGTGTATACCATTATTAATTAAGTACACACATTTATATTGCTTTTTTCGTTGTTGTGGAAGAAAACTTCAGTACTGTCAAGTGTCAAACTCTATATTGATGTGCAATGTTCATAGCCTCAAAACGACGAATACACAAAAAAAATTTATAGTACGATTGTGATTGATAAAAGGAAAAAAAAAAAAAAAATGTGACTCGTTACCAAGAAAAGAATATAAAAGAGTATATTGCATTCACATTTCTCATCGTTATTTTCATGTATTAAGTTTCTTAATCAACTCTTCTCATCGTTACCCTCATCAACACTTTCAAGAAGCTTTGCTAAACAATGTTTTTTTTTTTTTTTTTTTTTTTTTTTNATGATTATCGAGTCACAACATTCAAATCCATTATTAACCTAATTCCCACATTCGTTGGAGAAACATTCGATCTGATGGTGCATGTTCACGGTAGATTTTGAAGAAGCTTTGTTATATGATTTTATTCGGAAATATTACAAACAAAATTAGAGACAAATTGGAGTTGGAAACTGGTGTCACTACTAACTACATTAATATAAAATATCAAGATTAGGTCGGGCCAAAAGGGAAGATTTGGTGTGGCCCAAAAAAATTGCTATATTCAGACAATGCTGGTCATGATTGTTCTAAATTAGAGACGAAATTTTCCAAAAAAAAAAAAAAAAAAAAAAAAANTAATATTTTATCTTTTCATTTGTATTTTACGTATTATACTCATCACAACTAAAATTTAAGTGAAAACATAAATGGGTGTAGTTTCCTTTTGGGAATAATTAATGCGAATTCGAAAAAAATAAAGATGAAATATACATGTACACAATCCTCTCTATACACATAAACAAACAAGTACACATGAAATTTTCTAATTATGGACTTATGCAATAATGCAAATATATATAATATATTTCTAAGAACTTTGAAATATACTTGTTCATGCATTTGATAAGAAAACACATCTTCCTAAATATTCAGCTAAATAGCTCCATTCATTGGATTCCGGATTAAAGAAAAAGAACATGTCTTTAATGATTAATATTCTTTAAACCAAAAGCACTAAATAAATTAATTCTGTAAAACACAAAAGTAAATTACCAAAAAAAGGAAAAAAAAAAGTGAAAAGTTTTGAATAAGCTCGGGAATCATATGATCATGGCCAATACATCTCTTTTTTGACTAAGTAGAAATTTTTCAAGTGAATCATATCAACCTTGCTTCTTTTTCCTCCTTACGTCTATACTCCAAATCTAAACTCTTTCACTACATTTTGTAAACTCTCAAACAATGAGCATGGTCCATGAGCTGACCAAATTAGGTCCCGGAATGTGGCGGTTTCCCAAAAACTCCGAGCATTGTTGCATCTACAGGGTCCCTGAAAGATTGCGTAGAGTAAATCCAGAAGCATATACACCTCAGTTACTTCTCATTGGTCCTCTTCACCATTCTTTAAAGTCTCAAGCTCTCAAATCTCTTGGAGACATCACAAACACAAAGTTGATGGGCTACTTAAACATGGAGGAGCATAAGAAGATTTACCTAGGGGAATTCGCAAAAAGGGTAGATGGAAAGGAAACCATTGATGGATTCAGAAAAATAATCAAAGAAGACGAAGAGATCATTCGAGCAAGCTACTCGGAATCAACAACTTGGATTCAGTCTTCAGAGTTCGTGGAAATGATCCTACATGACTCTGTATTCATACTTGAGTTCCTTTTAAAGACTTACCACAAGGGACGAAACACGGAGAAAACAGAGGATCTTCTAATGGATGAGCCATGTCTTCAAAACACAGTCTATGAAGATCTTATATTGCTCGAGAACCAGCTTCCTTATTTCATCCTTGAAAAACTCTTTCATCCAATAATCACAAAACTCCTCCCAAACCAGACATTCAAATTATTAATCATCTTTTACTTTGGATTTCAAGATAATATTGGACACAACTCCAAATTCAAACATTTCACAGATTTGTTTAGGTGTGTTCGAATGGAGACAGTTGGATTAAAAGAACTGGAGACGGGTAACAACAAGAACATCAAACACATGTATAATGCGGATAAGTTAAATAGCGCGGGAGTGAAATTTGAAGCTGAAGAAGAAGAGTTCTCTTTAAAGGTGGAATTTGAGAATGAATGTTTGAAGATACCATGTTTGTGGGTTCGCGATGACGTGGAGATGATACTGAGAAACATAATGGCGCTTGAGCAATGTCATTATCCTTTCAATGCCTATGTCTGTAACTACGTCATGTTCTTGGATTTTCTCGTCGACGACGATAAAGATGTTGACTTGCTTATCGAGAAGGGTAACCTTTCTTTTTCCAACTTGATAATATCTATCAAGTTTAGTTCATTCTTGTAACTTCAATTGGGATTTGATTTGGTTCGGTTTTGTTGATACGTATATTATTACCTAAATGTATGAGATTATATGTATTGATTGAATGTGATGGTTTTGGTTTTGTTAGGAATAATAAAGAACTGGATAGGACATCAAAGTTCAGTGGCGGAGATGGTAAACAAGCTTTCCATAGGAATCGTCGAAGTTAACTCTAACTACTCTGATATAGCATCAAAAATTAATGCTCACTATGCAAATCCACTCAATAGGTCACGCGCTATCTTAAAACGTGTGTATTTTGCTAATCTGTGGACTGGAACGGCCACCATCGCTGCTACATTTTTATTGTTGATGACTCTTGTTCAGACCATCGCTTCGATAATTCAAGTCAGGCAAAATGCTTAATAGTTTGTGTCCAGTTGTATGTTTGAGTATTTTTGTATGAACATTATGTTATTGCATTGTAATATGATATCTAGAAGATATCTTTTATAAGATTTGTGGTTGTTTGCTAGACTAACTTTCTTCTATGTGTGATGATGGCTCTAATGAGTTTAAAAATCCATACTTCAAATGATTAGTAATACTGATAATTAAGTCATGTATTAGCTATTGTATTCCTGTTTCATTGTCAACAAATTTTAATTTTTTCAAAACACAATCATCTCAGACAATCCACCAAAGCAGACACAAGATTGTGGATATGTGTGAAACTTTATAATAAAACACAAGAAAAAGGCCTAAATAAATCACAATTATGGGCCAAAAAGCCCATAAAACCACAACAATCGTTGACAACACGAAAAAAAAGTCTCGCAATCAATCAGATTTTTTTTTGGCTACTCCGGCGAAAAATGGAGGAACAAAACGACGCCGTTCGTGGCGGCGGAGAAAGCAGTTTATTCGACGGAACAGCTCACTGGTGGTGGGCGATGGGAAGCGGAGCTCAAATCATGTGGGGAGTGAGATCGATTCGGAGAGGTTACGTCGGCGACACGAGTCTCATGCCACTTAAAGCCTTCGGCGTCGCATCACTCTTCGTCGGAGCTTTAGCCACAACGTCGATGGCAATCATCACCGCTACTGGGATCCACACGGTATAGAATCATTGATTCTCGTTTCTCTGTTGTTTGTGAAATTTGTTGATTTGATTCGAAATTGTGTGATTAGGTTCAAGATGCGATTGAATTTGGAGATTGTATTAGAACCAATTTGGGGATTACTCCTCAGATACCCAAAAAGCAAATCACCGGTACGATATTTCTTGGTTGGTATAATTTACAAATTCGAGTAAGATTGTGTTTTGTTAAACCGGATATTTTTTGGGTTTTGCAGAAACGGATGATTTATCATGAACCATGGAAAGATTATTCCAGACGTGATTTTTGTAATTTCGATTAATGTATTGGTAAACCGTAGGGGTTTTGCCTTTGTAGAGACGGATGATTTATCATGAAGAGATTTTAGTTTGATATTTGTAACGGTTTCACTACGTTTGTACTCATGAGTCGTGTATGTTTAGACATTCTGAACAAAAATATATTCGTGATGTTGGGATATTTTTCAACTACAATTAATTGTGGCTCGATCCAAAACTTGGAAACGAACCGAAACCTTATAGTTTTCCTATATATATCTAAAATTTCTAAACCGATAGAATCTGTATCTTAAAAGATCCGATCCCAATATCTATATGCCCACTCCTGAATGTTACAATACCATATATGAAATTTGTGAATACAAAATTTAACACAGAGAAGATCCTTCAAAAGCTATTAATTTTAACAAGTCTTCTGCAAAAGAGCTTGTGAATACAAAACAAGCATTATAAAAACAATTCTCCAAATAGACGGTCCATACATCAAAATAAACTGTCATTCAAGTTTTATATTATTGGCTAGTCTTAAAACAAGAACAATAAGAGAAAGTGCAACGGGAGCCATCCAAGTATGAAAAAGAGCGAGCAATCATTTTTTCTTAGCATTTTGAATAACCTGAATGATCGACATCACCGTCTGAGTTAGAGTCAAGAACAGTAGTAGCATGGCAGCAATGGTAGCCGTACCTGTCCACACGTTACTGAAATACGTGCGGCCGAGGGCATAACGAGACCTGTTGATTGGACTATTATAATAGGCCTTAACTTCAGACGCTACATCAAATAAATAATGATCCATCTCAACGACACCTAAAGAGAGCTTGCTCACCATCCTCGCCACCAGACTCTGCTCCCCAATCCAGTTATGTATTATCCCTTCAAAACCATACCATGACATATTAATGCTTCTAATGTCTACATCACCCAACATACATTTCAATATTTATAGATGTAACAATATAGTATAGTATGACATGAGCCGGTCCAACCGTATTTGGTGACCCAAGCGAAACCAAATCGTATGTTCCTATATGTTAATTTCAACTCATAGGTAATAGCAAATATGTTCTATATATGAAGAAAGTATTAACTACACAAAGTTTTTCCGAAACAGAAATCTAATTCTGATTAGAGCTTTCCTAAAAAACATCATAAAAATCCTAAACAAGCTTATAAATTTAATTCCCAAATATAAAAAATTGGTTTTGGGGGCCCTAAGCGGTTGCTTACCCTGCTTACCCTCAAGTTCGGCTGATTCAACAATAGATTGAAATCGTATGATCACTTGGACAAATATGCAAGTGTGTAAATGGTACCTTTCTCCGTAAGCAAGTCGACGTCTTTAACACTGTCGATGAGGAAATCCAAGAAAGTGATGTAGTTACAAACGTAGGCGTTCAAAGGGTAATGGCATTGTTCAAGCGCCATTATATTTCTTAATATGATCTCCCAATCTTCATGAATCCAC
>OVAF01003203.1:0-13042 GCA_900406245.1 Odontarrhena argentea
TATATATATATATATATATATATATATATATATGAGCACAACTTTATATTTTTTGTGAAATAGAAAATCCTCGTATTTTTAAGAATTATGGAACGAAAAAAAGAAAAAGAAATTTTTTTTTTTTTTTGTGAAAATCCTCATCCTAACGATTTCACGGAAAACCTCTCAAGGATCTGAATCAGATTATCCGTAGAAAATGGATTATGATCAAATTATGGTTTCTTCTTTCTTCTACTCTGTTTGTGGTGTCTTCTTCCCATGTGGTTGCAACTTTATCAACTAAACCCTAGTCTCCACTTTTTATTACAATTAGAGGTGGAGAAATGAAAACATTATAAAGGGGTGTGAATGTTTATGACTTTGACTATGACCTGTTATATTCCTTTCAAACTTTATAAACAATCACACCCTTTTATATTGTTTTCATTTTTCCACCTCCCATTGTAATAAAATGTGGAGATTAAGGTTTGGTCCATGAAACTGCAACCACTTGGAAAGAAGGCACCGCAAAAAGAAGAAATCAAAATCTGATCATGATCCATTTTCTACGGATGCTCTGATCGAGATCCTTGATAGATTGCCCGTAAAATCGTGTGGATGAAGATCTGCACGAATTACTATCATTTTTTTTTTCGTTTCATATTTCTGTAAAATATGATGATATTTTATTTCACAACAAATAGACAGTGGTGTTTATCTATATATCTTCATTTTCTTTTAATTGTAGTTTACATCAATTTTGAAAACACTACACAACCAAAAGCTTACATTCCACATACCACAATCAAAACCGCGTTTTCACAATACATACCTGCGCAACACATGCTCATAACACACAACACCGCAACACATGCCTAACACACGAGCATGTCACACACACACACCGCAACACATGCGTTTATCCAACACAACATGACTACACATGATTCTCATCTTCTTTGCATATAGAAATAAAAAATTTAAGTAAAAAAAACTAATTACCCAAACAGGTAATTAATTATTTCACATAATTACTCTACTCTCATATTACTTGTTAAATTAAATTATTGTTAATCAAATGAATAATATCAATTACCTTTATCTAAAAGGTTGGAAGATAACTAGGATCAGATAAAGGTAGAGTTGGATTACCAAATCCAAAATGTGCATGTATTTGAAAAAGAAGGAATACCTTTACTTTGTGCTCTGCAAAAGGAAATTGGTCTCAACACTCTCACGCATTCCAGAGGTGTTGTTTACTTCTTTATATTGTGAACTCGCATGGGTGAGACATCATTTTCCTACAATTTTAAGTGGAAGATTATCACTCAATCACTTATAAATATTTAAAACATCTAACCATATTTAGATGGTTTATGAACTAAACAACAAATTAGTTGGTTCCTCAATAACCTTTGAAAAAAAACATCATGGAATACTTTTTCATACGGTTGCCATCCAACATGCTCTAGTCTTGCGCCTGAGGGGATGTATACCGATTTAACTGATAGAATCAAAGACGCCTTTGATTAATTAAGATGATAAGAGTTCTACTTGCACAAATCAGATCCGTTTTGTATACCAAATCAACATAACATAAAATCCAATTCTCTACTAAAAAATCCAATTATCTAGACTCTGTCCAGCTACACTTTTAGTTGAAATCCTACATCTAGAATAGGAAAAGCATGGTTTTCTAAAAATAAAATTTGCAAATTTGAGAAAAAATGTAGTAGATCCAAACGGTGTCACACATTCACATCACTTACTCAGATTTTCTATTGGTGGCCACTGAATACAAAATCAAATACGTTATCTTATTATTACAATATTTCACGAAAAAATATTTATTCAACATTTTTTTTTTCAACTTAAACAAAAAAAAAAATCAAAGAGCAATTTTAGTTTTCTTTTCAATTTTTTTTTTTTTGGGAAAGAGTTGTTTTCTTTAGCAAGAACAACCAATAAAAACTAATAATCTTAAAGCTTTATGTGTATATATATATATATATATATAACCATGATATGACTTGAAAGAAAACTGAATCTGAAAAAGAAAACGAAATGGATCGAAAACTGATATGATACCAAATATAAAACTAAAAACCAATTTAAACACAAGAGAAATTTTTTTTGTTGTGATAGCAAATCTGAAACTAGAATCAGATTTAAGATTTAGCAAAAAATTTAAAGTACATCAGATTATAACAATTACATCTACATAAACTTAAAACAATTACTTACAGAATTGACGTTGGCATAATCGGATGATTAGAGTCCCCATCATGAATCTAAACATGGTGACTATAACACCAGACGCCATAGCCTCTACCTCAACCGCTAACATTAGTGCAAGTTAATTTAGGGTGATTCATATAGATATGTATATCTCGGAGATAACAATAGACGCGGCGCTTGTGAAATAAAAGATAACTAGGGTTTTAATTACATATGGGCTTTTTATATATTGAAGTAAATGTATTAATATCCAAAATTTAATATTTTTTGTTGGGCTTGAATATTGGTTAGGCCGGTCTTGATTACATGAATGAATATATCTAGGAAAATTGGTAAAAATAACTCACATTTTTCCAATAGTTAAATATTTATAAACACTCACGAATTCCTCTTAACAAACCAACTTTTTTCTAGCCCAGCTTAATGCAGTATAATTAGGTGTGTTAAGAGGTAACATGTGTGCCTATTATGTAACATATAACACACACAAAAAAAATGAGGATATTCATATCGACATATATACGATTAAAAAAAATGAACAATGAAAATGCATACAGCAAATTTTATTTTCTTATTCAATTTAAATCTTACTATCATGGAATTTTATTTATCATCATTTAAAAAACAATTAATTCACTTCTGTGTTTTAATACTCATATCTAAATACTATGTTCATAAGCCGGCTAGTTGTTAACTAAATAATATTAAAAAATTATATTCACATCTAAATACAATAACGAAATGAATAGTCGTGATTTTTAACACCCGAAAAATCATTTTCATATGGGTGTAGCCGTTGAATAGCTCACTCATCGAGTTTTCTAATAGACCTAAAGCATGACACCATTTCGATTGGCCAAATGAGGTATGTTAGATAATTTTGCTCTTGAAAGAAATCGAGTCTTGGCCTAAACCCACGAGACGATTATTCCTCAAATGTAGAACCCCTAGCCGAGTACCACTTGGTTAAAATTTACATCCTTGGAGGGTAATTAAATAAAATAGCATTTAATATCTATAGGATATTAATATTGAAATGTTAGTGGGCAGTAAAGTAAACTCATGGACCGTACGTTTAACTCCTTAATTACAATTCTTATCGATATCAAGGGACGTGATATTTAATCATTTTATGTGACTGATCTCCAGCTTCATTGTTATTAATTCTAAGATTATGTAAATGATTTAGAGCGCATGAGTCATCATTAATTGAATGCAATAACTTCATAATATAATGAAACGTCAATTACCGTTTCTCTCCACCATTATAAAATGAAAGGCAAAATGATACAATTAGACAAAACAGAAATATGAATAACATCAAATATTCTCTCTTAGCCATGTACATTTCTCTAATCCTAACATGTCAAGATCATTTCATAGGCAGTGGCGTGACCGCGAGAGACATCATAGCTCCGAAGATGTCTGGGTGGCAAGTCACGGTGGTCAATGGTTTGATCACCAATGAATCTCTCTTCGTCCATTGTAAATCCAAGGATGACGATTTAGGCGAACAAAATTTGAGGCTGGGAGATAGATTTTCTTGGAATTTCGGAGAAAATATGCTTCACTCAACTTTGTATTGGTGCTATATGAGCAAAGATGATGGTCATATGAATATAAACGTGTTTTGGGATGATGTTATCTTGTTTCATAAATGCAGTTGGAAAAAATGTGTTTGGACTGCTAAGATCGATGGCTTATATCTTTGGAACTCTGCAACCGGTGAAGATGTACTGTCACAGAAATGGGAAGATGGATGGTGAAGACACATTTTACTTAATGATTTTTTTTTTGTTTTTAATCTAAGTTGTATTATTTTTTAGTACATTATTATAAAAGTTTAGCTAATTAATTCCAGTCCACAACTTTGGGTCCATTTTAGCATCCGTTTTAACTGTCGAACTAATATCACTTCAGTCCTAATCTTATCATTCGCGTTGTCTCTTCAAATTCGATCCTGCAATGGCAACTAATTCCAATACCGACGGAGAGAATCAGAGATTCAAGATCCGAAGATTAGAGATCTCTGATAAGAAGAAAGGATTCATCGAGCTTCTTGGTCAACTCTCCATCACCGGATCAATAACCGACGACGAATTCGAGCAACGATTCAATGAGATCAATTCTCAAGGAGACGACCACTTCATCTGCGTCATTGAGGAGGAGACATCGGGGAGAATCGCTGCGACGGGGAGTGTTGTGATAGAGAAGAAGTTTCTGAGGAACTGCGGGAAAGCTGGGCATATAGAAGACGTTGTTGTGGATTCGAGGTTTCGTGGGAAGAATCTGGGGAAGAAAGTGGTGGAGTCTCTGGTGGATCATGCTAAATCGGTGGGTTGTTACAAGGTGATTCTTGATTGTAGTGTGGAGAATAAAGCGTTTTATGAGAAATGTGGGTTGAGCCATAAAGCCATTCAGATGTCTAAGTACTTCGATTGAAGTTTTCTTGTCTTTGGAGTAATCTGTTTGTTTCTTTACCAATCTTGATTTGTAATGGATTCTGTAGTTTCTTTACCAATTTACATATTTTGGTGATAGAAATTTGTCATTTTGCCAACACTGAAAAATGAAGGAGTTCTTCGATTTGGTTATGCAGATTGTCAATTGTATCATTTGAACAGAAATTTGGTTTAGATAGTATTGAGTACGCACGAAATGACGCAAACAGAAGCAGTCACATAAACAATGCCAATGGTGAGTTTCGACATTTTTTGGGATGATATGACCAATTTTTTTGCACACTGAATCCATCAAGATATGAAGCTTTTCCAGTTTCGATGATCGGTTACACAGAGTTTGGCATTAGAAAAGAACTAATGGTACACTAAGCAATGCAAAAGTTTTCAGCTTTGAAAAGTTATGATCATTGATGCCTAGGATAACATGTCTCTCGAGATCTAATCAAGACAAATCTCCGCCGCTTGATTGCCAAAGATTGATGATGTCTGTAGCTTGGTTAAGGAGGAAGACGCGATGAAGCTCAGAGATCCAAGGCTTGCTCTCTAACAAAGCTTTGAGCTCTTCCCAAGCATCTTTCCTTGGCCAGAAGTAGTATGGACTAAGAGGGATGGTTCCAAATCCTGGAACCATATGGTCTAATGCAACTCCAATGTCCTTTTGCATCCACACAAACTTTAGTACCACTCTTGGTTTCTCCAGCGGTTTCACTAACACTCGCAGCTTCTTCTGCACAAGAAAAAACCGATACATTCTTAACATTTATAAATCCCAAAACACTCTTTCACAAAAATAATCTCAAAATTAAACAACATAATGAAGGTTTCACTTTCAATAGCACACAGACAAGAAACTCTGGTTTGAGTTGGCGGACAAAAGAAGAAAATGGGCTTGCCCTGAAACTATACATTACAAAATGTGTAACAATGGTGTTTCAGAATCAACAATGAAACAACATAAGGGAGGATATATATATGTATGGAGACGTGTTCTCAAATGGATTCAATGGAACTAATTGTAAACAAACTTAAACCTTTTTCATGTCTAACTATTAGCTAAAATCCCAAATTATGTTCCAAGAAGATATTGTGTCGATAACTGACCTTTGAAATGGACGGAGATGCAAGTTCTGGTGGGTCAAAGGAAGAAGATGCGAATATTCCGGGGCTGAAACCGGAGAGTCTCGCCGGAATTTGACATGGATTCCAAGTAGAGAGCGAAATCGACGGGAGAGAAGAGGGTTTGAGCTTCGTCGATAGAGAGATGCGAGCTATAGAGAGTTTCTGAGAAGGTGAAGCTATTCTGATCCCGAAAGATGCATTAGGATTCGACTGAACCGCCATTCTCAGCTGCGTTTGAAGCTTCTACGCGGGCGAGAGACAGATAAACAAAACAGCAGCAGATTTTACACTTTTCCGGGTTGATTCGGGTAGGTTCTGGTCGGGTCGGACCAAACGGGTTGATTTGGTTCAGTAAGATACTAACCAATGTGTGTCATGGATATAAAATTTCTTGGAATGTTCTTTGATGTATATAATCTTCCTCTGAAAGAGTTCATTTCTACTTTATTATTACGGGAGTGTGCTTGTTATATGGAATAATGCATCCTTTTTTCTTTCAGTAAAATGTTAAATTGAAATTTCCCCTTACAATATATCAAAAAGGTTAGCCAAATGCAATATGATGGGATTTTTTTCCTATTTTGAAAGTAAAGATACAGAATAACAAGTAGAAATACATTTAACATCTGTCATATTCCAAAGAACATAACAATAATATCCAAACACTGCATACAAAACAAGAACGCAGTGCAGTTGCTTAACTTATCACAGTTAAGCAATCATGTCATAGTCATCCAATTTATCATTGTACTGAAGCACCTTGCGTTTAATCTTGGAAGAATCAACCCAAGTGATGAAATCTTCCATGTTCCTAGTTACTAAGAAGGCTGGATCAGTAACTGTCTCTGGTCCTACACGAACGTGTCCTTGCTCTATATATGTCACAGCTTCTTTTAAGTGCTCTGCATACTTCAGGTGAACCAGCACAGTCGCTAGCCTACGCCTGCAAATGAAATGAACAGATCAAAATGAGGCCTAATCAAGGGATTCAAGGGAAAAAGGATCCGTTAATACAAGACTTTGCATAAACCCTTACCTACAGAAGGAAGAAACTGATAACCTTTCTGTTAAACTCAAGCTTTTCCTAGTCGGAATAACGCCCATGTTGTATCTGTCATTGCAGCAGACATGGAGGAAACATAAGCCATTCAGACATATAGAAATATAAGTTGTCTCATCACAGAGTGGAAGCAGGCAATTAAAAGGAATTGGTACACTGGCTCCATTTATTCTAAACGTAAGCAGATTTTATATCCATTGTTCCCAATATCTACACAAGTAATTTAGCTCTACACTGAAGCTAACAATAGAAATGATTTTGTAAGAACCTTGATTTGATCAAACTCTAATGTAGTTAAATAGTTAACCAAAGAGCCATTAGATAATAGAATTTACTAAGATGACATTCAACCTCTAAGAAATTTAAAATTAACAGTCGTAAATGCAGAAGCTTCAATTCTTTTGTCTTCCGAGGTATTAACCAGACTACCACCATAAGTCTCAAAAATGACACCTAGGAGCTACTATTATAGATAGCTGTAGATGCAAAAGCTGGAGAAAATGGTAAACTCTCTTGTGCCAAAACCTAAACTCTAGAGCTAAACAAAGAGCCACTGCTTGTAAGAAGCACTACAATTTGTATAAACTTAGTGAATGGAAAACTCACAGTTTGTCCAAGAGCATATCAGTCATCTGAATCCGAAAAGGATCAGCCGGATCCATCTGTTTCATCACATCAGTCAATTTCTGCACCATCCTACACAACCCTGAATATCTACACATACACACAAAGACAAAACAATCTCAAGAATCAGAAAAACCAACCTTTCATCAGAGAACACTAAAACCCGAAAGACGAAACAAGGGTATAAAAGAGCTTTAAAAAGTTACGAACTTTTTGTAATCGTCACGGCTTCCCATGTGGAATCGTTGTGTAATCATGTTCTCGCGATGCCCACTTTCTCTTTTCCATTCTAAGAAATTTACTTTCTTAAGAAGCACCTTCTCATGGGGCTTGAACTTCCTCGTCATGAACGGTTCTGAGAGTATGCAAACTTAGCGAAATTAGGGTTTATAGCTCACAACGATTAACTTCAAAGAGCAATTAAAATTCTGATTAATCGAAAGATCTTATGCAAGAGAAAGGGATCAACTAGGGTTTATCAATATCTGTACAGTTTGGTCTATGAGCAAAATCCAAGAAGCTTACCTGTAGAGATTAATGGACGGAGAATAAACGATAGAGACGCTAAAACCCTTCCTACACAGAAACCCTAATTTGAGGAAGGAGAAGAAGTGAAGTCCCTGACTCCTCTATCACCCTTCGATTGTAAGGCCTTTAAGGCCCAAATTCTTACACCGTTATCTACAAGCCCATAAGTAGATTTATGTATTTAATTTTAATGCTTAATGGATTACACATTTAAACTAGAGCTTCTCACCTGGTTATCACTAGAATAAAATTTTGCAATTCAATAAAGACTCATTTTCTTACGTAAATAACGAATTCAGACATCCTTTTTCCGAAAAATAAAATAAAATATAAAGGCTCAATCATGATTTATAAGACATGGTTTGTGCTAATGTTGTTACCATGTCATTATCCGGTTCGAACCAATCTTTAGATATATTAAGTTTTAATATTTGTTTCATTTTTTTTTTCAATCACACATTAATATCGGAAAAAGAACAGATCATACATTAATATCGGAAAAAGAACAGAATTCGATTCCGAGAACACTGGTGTTATCTACCTTATGTGGACGTATCACTTTCATTTAGACCAAGACCACTAGTCCAATGTTTGTTTCATTTAAAAAATAATAATACTACTCTACAATTTAAAAAAGTTATAATAGTATAGTATTTTGAAATTGTGTACTCTATCACTATTTGAACACTCCCTCATATATCAATTTATCTTCACGAGTGGCTACATTCCCATAAACATAAATTGTGATAACATTTTGATATAAATATATATGTGAAAAATGAAGTAAAAAACGAGTGAGTTAAGTGTCCTGGTTTTATACTATCAAAACCATCTTCTTTTTTCTTTCTATCTTGCTAGTTTTAATTCATTATTGTAAGAAAAAACAACCCAATCACTGTATTAGTCCTATATACATGAAAAAAAACAAATTACACACTGCTAAAACACAACTTTTTTTTTGACAAAATAAATAATATACAAAACACTCGACAAAAGAAAGTCAAATCCAATGCACACGTTGGCTTGGCATATACTGCAAACACGCAGAGACGTGAAGGTTGAGGATAAGTGCCACCGACACATATAATTTCCTAGGCATTTTGATTGTTAATAGATTTTTATAATTCAACCAAATATTTTTATTTTCTGTTATTTTCAAAGTCTTCTTTTGTATTATAAAATATAAAATCTAGAATTTGTAGCATAGTGATTTGCGTATTGTCGTTATTTTGATATTGTCTAGATTCGAACTCAGTTTGATGTATATTATTACTGTTGACAAATATATATATATATATATATATATATATATATATATTCGGTTTTCTAAAAACAAAAAAAAAATGGAGATTTGACATTTTACTATCCAACTGATCCTTACAAATAAAAATAAAAATGATCGTTGAATTACCTTATTTACTTTTAATAGATTTTATAGATAATTTGATCAATCAAATAAAAATAATTAGATAATTATAAATTAATCTTCAATCTATAATTGTAAAGTAATTTTCCACAAGTATATATGTTTTAACAATATCAAAAGTATATTAAAAGTTATTTGTTTCTTTATAATACGTAATTGATCTATTTCGAGTAAAACATAAAAAGAAAGGCTACTCTTTTTTTTTTTTTGTCATCTGAAGATTTATTGAAAACTTTAAAAGTACAGGTTTGTAGTTACAGTACAAATCAGCCATAAACCCTAAAGAAGGGAGCCATAAGCCCAATTAAGGGAACCAAAGGGGAGAATTACAGAACTTAAACAAACACAAACAGATTAACTTGCTCAAACACAAAAAGAAAGGCTACTCTATTTCTTTTGTTTCTTCTGTTCTTTCAAATACTTCTATAAATTGTTAAGAAACTGTTAATACTATTAAGTTACTTATAACTTACTTTCTACCTTTTTTTGTCCACAGTATAACCTGTGAAAAAGATATCCACAAAATGATTGCTTAAAATACATTAACATTAGAAAAACTTGTGGAAAACAAAAGTAATTAAAATGAGTTCAATTCGTATTGGCCACCTAACCGTACCATTAAGTTGGAATAATACGTAACCGGATGCAAGACCTCGTGGGATTAGTCCTTGGGTCCAGAAAGTCTTTAGGATCCCCACAATTATCAAAAAAAAAAAAGAGTAATTAAATATATAGACTGAAATAGAAATAACGCATTAAGATAAACCTACGAATATCTGATGCAGCATCATGATACCTTCTCCATCAAGCAACTACTCTCTGTTTTCGGTGTTTNACGGCATAAACCTTTTGAGCTTGAACTTCGAAACGAGGGACGTGTTCGTACTCGTCCTCATGGCATTGCTGATGATTTTATTGACAACATTCATCAAGTTCATACACAGGTTGTCGCCAATCTTGAGTCTTCCTCTTCAAAGTATAAGGCTGTTTCCGATGCTCATCGCCGTCGTGTGGTCTTCGAACCTGGTGATCAAGTTTGGGCATTTCATACTAAAGAACGGATGCCAGCTCATGCGTATAACAAACTCAAGGCTAAAAAGATAGGTCCTCTAACAGTTTTGGAACGTGTCAATGACAATGCTTACCGTTTACAACTCCCGGCTGATATCACCACTTCTGATGTTTTCAATGTCCGCTATATGTCGAGCTATACTCCTCCAGACTCTGTTCCTGATTCGAGGTCGAATCTTTCTCACCCCGGGGGACCTGATGCAGCATCATGATACCTTCTCCATCAAGCAACTACTCTCTGTTTTCGGTGTTTTAGCAACTTCCCTTTATTGGTTTTGATTTCCTTTATTTATATTTCTTATTTTGAGAGAGCTAGGTTATTAGCAACCACCTCTTAAGATTATATAAAGACATTGTACGCTTTGGTGTTTAAGGAGCTTTTTGAAAGATATTAAACTAGAGATTTCTCTAAAGCCTTGTGTTGATTTGATTCTGTCGTCAATTCAAGAGCCTTGTGTTGAATTTGATTAAGTTCTTCAACNATGTCGTCAATTCAGGAGCCTTGTGTTGAATTTGATTAAGTTCTTCAACTCAAGAAGTCAGGTCTCTAGAGGTTTAGATTGAACCCCTAGATCGAGCTGAATTATCCTTGTTACGCTGCGCCAGGTTGGTATCAGAGCCAGGCGACAATCCCCGAAATTTTTTTTCTTTTCTCCTGCACCATGGCCAGACCACGACGTTTACCACCCCAAACAGANATATCACACGCTTTTCTCTCTGTTTTCTTGTTAATTTCGTATATCAAAAATGACAATGACCATAAAATGTTCAAAAAATTAGCTCCAATGGCCATATATTTGTGTATAATTTGCAAAGTGGTTTTTGTACTGTGCTTAATTTGTANGAACTTCTCGACTGGATCGCCACGGTGGAAGAGATTTTAGAATTCCGACATGCTCCAATGGACTGTTGTGTTCCTGTTCTTACAATGCGATTTCGAAACCGAGCAGCAGCATGGTGGACACAATTGAAATCGACTCGAGCTCGCCTAGGGAAGCCTAAAATCATGTCATGGGACAAATTGAAATCGAAGTTACGGAAAACCTTCTTACCGTATAACTACGAGCAGCTCATGTTCCAGCGCCTTCATCACATCCGTCAGGGTACACGTTCTGTGGCTGATTACTCGACTGAATTTTTCTTGCTGCTTACTCGCGTAGACATCCAAGATTCTGAACGTCAATTGGTTGCTAGATTCACTGCTGGTCTACGTCAACAAATCCAACACACCATCAACTTATTTAATCCTTTGACGTTGTCCGAAGCTCACCAGCAAGCACTCACCATTGAATCACAAACGAGAAGCACTTATTCTTGGACTAACTCTCAACCAACGCGTACCGTTCAGCAACAACTGAATTCTAACCCGACGGATGATCCATTGCCACAACAACCTGATACTGCTATTGTGCCTTTTATGGACACAACACCACAACGACCTTCTTCTCTTCGTTGTTTCGCTTGCAATGAGATTGGTCATAGACAGTCTAATTGTCCAAAAAGAAATCGCAGAGGACTACTGCTAGATGCTGCAGGCACCGATGTGGAAGTCATATACGACGAGGAGACTACGGACCATACGGAGGAGACTGTGGATCTTGTTGCAGACCATGGTCCTTGTTTAATGGTCAGACGTGTGTGCCTTGCTCCCCGCCATATTGACGACAATCCACAACGTCACAACCTGTTTCACTCTAAATGCACTATTGAAGGAAAAGTTTGCACTTTTATTATCGACTCTGGCAGTAGCGAAAACGTGATCGCTGAAGATGTCGTTAATAAACTTAAGCTCTCTACGGAACTTCATCCTTACCCTTACAAACTCGCTTGGTTGGATCGGAAAACAGATTTGATGATTACTCGACGTGCTCTTATCTCTTTCTCTGTGGGCGGAACGTTCAAGGACCAAATTCACTGTGATGTAGCGCCAATGGACACTTGTCACCTGCTGTTAGGACGTCCTTGGTTATTTGATCATCGAGTACAGCATGACGGATATCTTAATACCTACAGCTTCCGTTACAACGATCAGACTTTCACCTTACAACCGTCTCTGCCCGAGAAACAGAGTAAACCATCGGCACCAGTTCTAATTCTGCAGCGCAAACCATTTGAGCTTGATTTAACCACTATGCCAGACCGCACACGACTTCATGGTGTCGCAGATGACTTTGTTGATAACGTCCATCGAGTTCATCAGCACGTCGTCTCCAACTTTGAGTCTTCTTCATCAAAGTATAAAGCAGCGTCTGATTCTCATCGTCGTCGTGTGATCTTTGAACCTGGTGATATTGTGTGGGCATTTCTCACTAAAGATCGTATGCCAGCTCATGCATACAACAAACTTAAAGCTACGAAGATAGGTCCTCTCACCATTTTGGAGCGCATACATGCCAATGCGTACCGTCTTCAACTTCCAGCAAACATCACCACTTCTGATGTTTTCAATGTCCGCTATCTGTCGAGCTATACTCCTCTAGACTCTGTTCCTGATTCGAGGTCGAATCTTTCTCACCCCGGGGGACCTGATGCAGC
>OVAF01003204.1:0-13038 GCA_900406245.1 Odontarrhena argentea
TCTTTGAGAGAGGCTTCGACGAAGCCTTGAAGAGTCCCGACCAGGAGGAATTCTCGACTGGAAGAGTGTGTGTAGGTTGGCTAGCTGAAGTAGCAACTTGAGCAGGCGAACCTGAAACTTGCGGCTGAGCCGTAGATTTGGGCAAATTTGATTTAGTGAGATCTAAATCAATTGGATCTTGAATCTGGGTTTTGGCTGAGCTAGCTTGTTGAGCTAAAGCTGAGGCAACCTTGGTCGAGCCGGGATCAGAATCACCAGACCGAGAAACAGACGACGGCGGACTAGGGGAAGGAGAGACCGTAGTCCCCGAGGGAGGGAGCTGCGGCTTAAGACGCTTTTTCTTCCCCATGGGGTGGGGAGGGCCCGAAAGAGACGGAGTAAGAGGAGGAGTCCGACGCCGAGATCGACGCCGGAGAAGCTTTGAGAAGGCGGAGGACAGTGTGTTTGAGATCTACAAAATCGTCGTTTTCGGAGAGAAAAAACGAGTCAATTATGTCTAGATTCACGTCGATTAATAAAGGGAGCGTTTTGAGGATTATTAACAAAAAAAAGTGCCTCTACGTACCAAGTTTGAAACTTGTTTTATGACTTGGCTACATATTCTACGTTTTATAGACCTTTTTGTCTTTATTTTATCCCACGCAATTTAGAATTTGTTGTGTGTCCTTACACTATTTCTTCTCCCAAATTTTGAATACATATTCTATCTTAGAAATCACATATGTATCTACAATATTTGTAAATTAAGATATATATATATATATATATTATATATATATATATATATTTTATCAATGCCAAATGTGAAACGATGCAAATTTACATAACTCGTGGTTTGTGAATGGCTAAGTCTCTTACTTTTATTGTGTTTTAAATGGTAGTAGACAAAAAATGAGTTGGACACCAATCTAACATGCATATGTCTTCAACTCATATCCTCTGCATTGGTCAACAACCGGGAATGGATTCGGGAAGTTGACTCAAACATGTGGCACATAATTTAACGAAGGAGTAAAGAAAACTATCCCATTGTCCATATTAAATCTCGAACCAAGTATACATAGATATTTTTAGTAAAAGCTTGTTTCTTATATATTCGAAGTATAATCAAATTCTTTATGATTTTAATTAGGTAAAGCCTACAAATTTTAAATAGTATAAATAAATATATTTGAATATGTAAATCACACAAAACGATTAAATTTTTATATTCGACATTTTATTTACGTTTTAATTTGATCAGTCGTGATTGATTTGTATGTCACGGTTGGTATTAGCTCGACACATCTTTTCCTTTATTTGTGTTTTATTTTTTGAAATTTTCTTATTTGTGTTTTGACAATTTTTTAAATAAAAATCTAATATCTTAGTGCATGTTGACAAAAAATAAAAAATCTTAGTTGAAAAACCATCATCACTACTTTTTACTAACCCTCCATATAGATTATGATTTGATTAATTATTCAGTTTGACTCAGGGCCTATTCAAAGCTGATGTGTATGTATAAATTTATAAAGAAGATATCCGATTAGAAGTTACCGTTGAACCAAAAAGTAAAAGTTTAATTTCACATGTAGTAAATGTAGTAAAGGTTTCTATTTTGGAATGTTACACGACTTATGGAAATAAATAGTATATATACCTATTTATAATCGTGTAATAAAGTGGAACATCACAGCTTTCGAAAAACATTCTTGTTTTGTTGTTAAAATTAATATGGACTGCATGGGTTTCTTCCCTAGCTAGCTAGCAAACTGAGAAAACAAGAATCTTAAAAAAACTCAAGAAAATGAAATGTTACTTTTTAATTAAGATCACATATATAGACCAAATGTTGAGGCATTAATTTTGGAAAAATCTCCTTAATATAAAAGTGGAGTTTTTTAACTCTATCTAGAGGTGCCACGTAGGCAAATTTGGAACAAATATTTTATGCTGTTGGATCTTAATTTGCATCTACTATTTTCAGCCATCGGATCTCATCAGGTTAAGATAATTGATTTACATTCAAGGGTTTGATAAGAAGAGATCTGTGACTCATCACTTTCTTTCCTGAAATCTCAGAAAACCTAGAAGCTTGACGCCTCATCTCATTTTTATTTTATTTTAATTCAACCTTTAATATCTTTGTTACTCTGTAACGATGTTTGGCGATCCATTTGCTTAGATCAGTTCCAGAGCCAACAGAGTATAAATTTCAAAGGTTTTGCTTCTCATCTTCTTTGTTTGTTAGTTTGTCCATAATTCAATTTTGTTATGTCGATTTTTGTATTTTTGGTGTATGAATTAGTTTGGGTTTTTTTTGGGTATCGTTCTTTTTTTATTCTTGGGTTTTCTGGGATTCAATTTTAAGATTTGGACGAATGTTACTGAAGCAGATGAAACAGAGAACGAAGAGTCAATCATCTTTTTCTTCTACGATCGAGAACAACGGTTTCCGACAGGTAAGACACACATTTTTGCGTCTATTGTCGGTTCAGTTTCACCAAGAGTAAATTTGCTTATCGTGAAAGTAGTTTCATTACTTTTGATCGTGTCATATGTAGAAGAAGAGATTTGGTCAAGGAAAAAGGAGGATGAATGCACAGACAATCATGGCTCAGTGGCAAGATGTCATCCGCCGAACTGTTTATGTCTCTGATCTTGATCAACATGTTGAAATCTTGCTCCTTTTTTCTTCCTATCTATGACTGTTCTCAGTCTTTTCACATCTTCACTTTTTTTGCGTGTCATAGGTCAGTGAAGAGCTGCTTGATGGTGTTTTTTTGAGTTGTAGATCTTCTTAATGCTCTCGGACCTCAAGAATCTATCTTCGTTCTGTGTGTTTTACTGTGTATTGGTTTAGCAGGTTGCTGACTGCCGCATATGTGCCGCAAGGCCTCACTGACTTGGTAACTAAGCAAGTGTACTCAAACATAACAAAAAACTATTGATAGAAAGTGAAACTTTGATGGTGTTTGGTAGCTTCTTAGTTCATAAGCTCATTGTTGGCAGGTACATGAACATGGAGATGGAAGCTTGATGTTTCAGGAACATTATTAGCTACTTGGTCGTTTTTGATTCAAAGAGATGAGACTTACATCTCTTGATAAAGTAGGACTTCGGGTAAAGTAAATATCGAACTTCGTAGTCTTGACTCTAGAATTTATTGGACTTGAGATTTGAAAAGAGTTACAATGTTGGAATTTCGCAGGCATTTCAGCAAAACTCAGAGAAGTCATTCACTCACCAATTGTGTTACTTCATTTGTGCCATTTTATATACGAACTCAAGAGTCAAAATGTTATATATTCCTTGATTTTCTGATCCTACTGCTCCATCGTTCATTCCACTGTGTGTATTCATGTGGTTATTGCGTTGAGCTCAGTGTTTTATTTTCATATATACTTTGAATTTTTAGTGGTGCAATTTGTGGATGTCAAAAACCACAATCACGAATTTGTAAGGGTCTTTTAGGGATTCGTCAACTTTCGAGGGAATTAAACTCAAGAACAAAGATGAATGCGAGAGATTTTATTAATTTAAGGTTCTTCAGCAAAGTTGCCGGGAGTTTCTGGTACAAAGTTTATGTCCCCCAATTCTGACGAATCGAGGGGTTATTTATACAAGAGATTGCTTAGGCCTTAGGTCGGCCGAAAATAAAGGAAAATCTAAGAAAAAGGAAAGTTTGCTTTTCGTGTTTATCCTCTGGAAGATTCCAGAATCTTCTCCTGAAGCTAAGTCGGCAAGATGGGCATCGCTAATGTTTCCGTTGAGATGGGCTTGATCCACGGGCCGTAGTGAAGGCGTCAAGATCCCACTTGACTCCTTAGTTCAGGAGAAAATGTCTAAGTGTTGAATTAGTAGCTTCAGACAAGTTCCTGGGAGCGCTAGACTCGTCGTCATGCTAAGAGTTTGAGCCCTCGTGGTGATGAAGAATAGCATCAAGCGTCAAACGAGGAGGAGACCGGTCGGCCCCAAGCCTCGCTTGGAGCGGTCGGCCTCAGCCTCGCTTGGAGCGGTCGGCCTCAGCCTCGCTTGGAGCGGTCGGCCTCAGCCTCGCTTGGAGCGGTCGGCCTCAAGCGGTTCCAGGCTTGGGGTCCTTGTATCTCTGAGGTATCCCTGGAGCGCTAGACTCCAGCTCCAGACTTAGTCATTTTCAGAGAGAACATGTCTTCAGTGTTAAGAAGAGCGCTAGGGCCTCAAGCGGTGTAATGTCTACAGCTGCTAGTCTTCAGTTTTGTACTTAGTCGTTTTCCTGTAAGCTGAGTCATCGTTGACCGTTGACTTTTGCGACGGGGGATTTAGACCCCAACAGTTAGCCCCCCGGCTCGTAGCGTTAGTAGTCTAAAGTTACGAGCGATGAGAGCTTTAAGATGACGAAGCTTGAAATTCTCCTCTCGAGATTCTTCGTGCCAAAAAGTCTCCCGTGCCAAAGTTTTTCGTGCCGAAAATTTTTCATACAAGTAATGTGCTCAGTTTCGAGACTTAGAGAAATTTTCAGTTTTTCTACTGTAAACGGGCTTGAGCCGAGTGGGCCTTGGCCCGAAAAATCCATAGAACCTAGGGCTCCTCCATTTCCCTATAAATAGCTCATTCCCTTCATTTTGCCCCATTTTGACACTCTACCACAAACTTCAAGGTATCTCTCTAACTTTCACTCTCTAGATTTTGTGGTTTCTTTCTTGTGTTCTTGGTGATTTTGTGAGAATTTGCTTAGTTAGATCTTGTAGATCTCTAGGATTTGTTGGATTTGGTGTTTGTAGCTTGGATTTGGAAAGAGGGCAACCATTAGCCTTGTTGAGGCCGACGGCTACCAAGGAAGAGGGAGCTAGCGCCGACCGCTCTTCACGCCGACCGGTCGGGTCTCCTCACGCCGACGGCTACCAAGAAGGAGGGAGCTAGCGCCGACCGCTCTTCATGCCGACCGGTCGGATCTCCTCAGGCCGATGGCACTAAGGAAAGGGAAGGCCAACGGCTCCGTGAAGGGAACTGGAGAGGAGTGGTGATGTCAACGGCTCCAAGGAAGGAGGAGGAGACCGGTGACGCCGACGGCTTCAAGGAAGAACGAGAAGACCGGCGGCGACGACGGCTCCGGTGACGCCGAGGGCTCCAAGGAGGAAAGAGGGAGAGGCCGGCGGAGACGATTGTTTGGAGGAACCGAGAGGTGGAGAAGCAGCTACTCGCCATCGCCGGAATCGTTGTCATTTTAAGGGCTACCGCGGAATAGGGAGGTCACTCCGTCGAACATCTAAGTTAACTGACGATGACATCTTCGGAAGAGTCATCAAACCTTGCACGCGAGAGTCCTAGTCCACGCAGTGACGACGCCATACCAGAAGGCGAGGGAAAGTACGAGAATGCAGTGTCACCGGAGTATTCTCAAGGCAATGGGAGCTATGAAGCTGATATCTCAGACGACAATGTTGCGGAGTATACCGTTGCGGGTGACGATGACGCTACTGTGAGTGTGAATCGGGACTCTTACTCCCCATCCCCTCGTGATGAGCCGGTCAACGAGGAGACGCTAGCTGACGTCAAGATGGAGCCGGAGTTATTTTCAGATATTGAGGGCTTCAACAACGAGATCGACCAAGAGCTGTTTGCTAGAGGAATTGGTCCGGACTGGAGGAAAGCACAGTTAAGATTCCACGGAGGTAGAAACCCGCGGAGTACGTGGTTGGAGAAACACGTTGCACAAAGAAGACGCTCTTCGAGCTGAGGAGGTTGTTTAGTGTTCCCGAGGAACTCACGTTTGTTCTTCCGTCGAGGTCAGACCGTGCGGACTCGCCTCCCCCGGGTCACGTCACTTTGTATGAATCATTCTTCATCCGGTGTCTGCTGTGGTTTCCCATTCCGGCCGTACTGATGAGAGTTCTTCATGACATCAACGTATCCATTTCGCAAGTCGTCCAGAGAGGCATGCGTCATCTGATTGGAATCCTTGTTCGCAGCTATGAATGCGGACTAGATGTGACCAAGGATCACTTTCACCATTGTTTGAAATGGCAAGGAGCCTCCGGTAGCAAGAATTAAAATTACTGCACCCCGCTTTCCTAGCAAGGATACAAGCTGGGACGTTCACTTCTTCTATGTGCCCGTGAATGAGTTTTCGTTTGAGCGCGATTGTCTTGACATCGTGAAGTCCGAATATGACAGCCCCGCGCGGTAGACTTAGACCTTGTTACTTTTTCAGGTATTTTTTGGTACTAACCATCACTTTTTGTGTCTTTTTGCAGTGCGGACGTTCTTGGTTCATGTTCTAGAGGACATCGACGAGTTCGTGGATAAGGTCGCCGAAAGCAAGACGAAGTCGACTAAGTGGTTCACTCTGCACCGCGTGGAGAAGGCGAGAGCGTTCTTCGAGGGTTTCGGTCGAGAGGTGTTTTCTCCTTTCACACGCTCCGGATAGTCTACCGATGAGATTCGAGAGACGATGATGAAGAAAATGCTACCATTCAGAGCACCGCCAGCGGGGGCGAGAGGGCCGGCAAAGACACGGTCCGTTGTTCCGCCTGCGCCACCGGCGAAGGCGAAGACTCAGGCACCGGAGGAGCGTGGAGGCCACACTTCGGCTTCCTTGACAGAGGGAGCGGTGCCTAGTTCTGCTCAGGAGCGGTCCGGGCATGCTGACACTGTGCTTGGGCTCGAAGCCCCTGTCCCCTTGCCGTCTACTCCTGCTCCACCTTCAGACGGGCGAGGGCGGAAGAGACAGGAGAGCGTTGTTGCTGCGGATAGCGAGAGAGAGGAGTCTCAGCCACTGAGGAGGCGTAAAGGATCGTCCCGGCGATCGTCTCATGGCCCTTCGTCCCGTACTCACATGGGAGGTGAGAAGAGGGCGATGGAGCTTATTAGTGGACTTGTTCGCCCCGGATGTGCTCATCCTTCCACGGGGTGTTCTGGCGGACAACCGTGAGTACGGTGACTTGGTTCTCCACGGTGTCAAGGTAAGTTCCGAATGACTTTTGCATTTTGTTTCCAAGTTTTTGTCTAACACTTAGGTTTCTTTCGTCTAGTTTTTTGCCTCGGCGCATGCTCTCGTGACTAGGTACGAGACCGCTCTGAAGAAGGCGAGTGAGGATTCCGCCTCCCTAGAGGCGAAGCATGCCACGGCCACGAAGAAGGATAACTCCGAGGCAAAGCAGTTGCGCGACGAGGTCAGAGGCTACACGAGGAAGTCGCCGCGGCGAAAGATGATGCCAAGCGTCGGGGCTCGGACTTAGATGCCGAGACAGAGAAAGCGAGGAAGCTGAAGGAGGATGCGTCATTGAAGACCAAAGGGGCCTACGATGACGGGTACCGAGCAGCTCGCGGAAAGTACATGGGAAAGTACACGGGAATCATGTCCGAAGCAGGTCGGCTTGTGGAGTGGATCGAGGACGATGGCATGGACCGTTTCTACCGACTCGAACAAGCTAGGGGGAACATTGACTTCCTTGCTGAGATTGAGGCCGGGATGCATAAAGACCTCGCAGTGGAGAGAGCCCGAGTTGAGAGCTACATTGAGGAGAATGCCTCCGTAGAGGCGGATATGTATTCTACTTTTTCGACTGTTTACGATTGCCTTGGGCACAAGCACGCCTCACAATCCTTGTCAGTTGAAGAAACTGGTTGTCTTGACATGGAAGCGCAGAGGCTTGGAGTTACTTAGCTTGGAGGTTCGAATGAGGTATCGCCACTCGTCGACGTGCTCTTGCAGTTATGACATAGTCTTGTTTATAGGTTCGCTCGTTGGAAAATGCTTTTGCTTATGTAGTGTGTTTTGGTAGAGGAGAGGCACACTGAGAGCCTTGCGGGCACTCCCAAGGCGGTTGTCCTAGCTGCCACGATGGCCGGTGAGGATGATGTGAGACGCATCGAGGCACTGGATGACATCAGTGACGATGATGGTGGTGTAGCTAGTGGCGGTGGAGCTGAGACTGAGGTAGTTGCTGTCAAACCTAGCGCTGAGCTTTTGGCGACGGCCGTTGGTACTGAGATCGATGTGGCCGAGCCAGTGACTCTGAGCACAGAGGTCGAGGGAGTGACGCTGAGCACAGAGGCCGAGGGAGTGACGCTGAGCACAGAGGTCGAGGGAGTGACTAGCGTCGAGACCGAGTTAGAGGGTCAACGGGCGCAGTGGCCGAGAACATTCAGGATGATGCAGTTAAGACGGAGGATGGCGAGCTCGCCCAGACTTGAGCTGGAGTTGTCGCAGATTTAGATGTCGTTTTTTTGCTTATGACTTAGCTAGCTTTGACTACCACCACTTGTGGCAATACTCTAGCTTTTCGGTGCCTGGATGGCTTTATCCATTACTTTTGGATGTTATGTTTGACTTGTGGTAGTCTTATGACTTAGCGTTTATCCGAGACTTGGATGTTTTAGCATGAATGACTTAGTTATTTTGACATTGCTTTTTAGTTTACATAATGCTTTCTCCTATGCACTTATGCTCCAAAAAACGATTGTGGATATCCGACCAGCGTTCAGGAGATGGGTTTTTGGATGTAATAGACACTTTTAGTGGGTTCACAAGTCCATTACTCTCTTAACGTCTATGCTCCTACTAAGAGCCCGAACTAAGTGGCCAGCTTAGTCGAGAGGTTGAAATGTCAAAGGACAAGTAAAGTTTCAAAAAGTTATTGGTGATGGCGTCAAGAGACGAGTGTTTTGGGAGTATATGAGTATACGTACCCACTCCCCCCCCTTTTTACGAGGGGGACCAGCTGAACCTTCCCGAGGGAAAGTTGCCTACGTACCTCTTGCGAGGATCAAGCTGACTCGTAATTCTGAGGATCCGGAGATCTGTTTAGTGATCGTAGCGTTTCAAGTGCTGAGCGTTCCATGATCTTGGGATCGAAATACCAGCCATGTTAGCTAGTTCGTAGACGCCTGGGCGCACAACTTTGGTGACGCGGTATGAACCTTCCCAATTAGCGCCGAGCTTACTAGAGTTGGGCTCGGCGGTGTTTTGGAAAACGTTACGGAGGACAAGGTCGCCTTCGTAAAATCGCCGTTCGCGGATATTTTTGTTGTATTATCTAGCGGCCGCTGACTGATAGTTCTGTAGGCGGATGAGTGCTTGGTCGCGTCGTTCGTTGATTAATTCGAGTTCGTTGAGCATCAGCAAGTGGTTAAAGAAGTGGACCTCTGGGGGAATCACGCATTCCATTCCGTAAACCAGGGAGAAAGGAGTCTCGCCAGATGAGCGCCTGGGAGTTGTTCGATGGGACCAGAGTACGCCGTCGAGCTCTTCGGCCCAGCAGCCCTTCTTGGCGTCTAATCTTTTCTTTAGACCATCTAGAATGGTTTTGTTTGTAGCTTCAGCTTGTCCACTGCCCTGAGGGTACCGAGGAGTGGATTTGGTTAAGCGAATCTTCCACTTATCGCAGAATCCCTCGAACCTGGCGGAGATGAATTGCGAGCCGTTGTCGGTGACGATTTCGTAGGGAACGCCATGGCGGCAGATGATGTTCTTCCAGACGAAGTTTTCGACCTGAACGTCTTTGATACTTGCGTAAGATTTGGCCTCCACCCATTTTGAGAAGTAATCCGTGAGGACTAGGAGGAAGCGCTTTTGCTTCGATCGATGAAGGGGACCGACGATGTCCATTGCCCATCGCATAAATGGGTATGGAGCTGAAACAGATTATAGCAGTTCGGTTGGCTGGTTGATGTTAGGAGCGTGGCGTTGACACTTTTCGCATCGCCTAGAAAATTTCTCGCAGTCGTTCACCATGGTCGGCCAGTAGTAGCCATGACGCTTGATGCGGATTGCTAAGGAGCGCCCTTCTGAGTGGTTACCGCAAGAGCCGGAGTTGAATTCTTCCATGACTGTTAGGGATGAAAATCCCTCAATTTTCCAGGTGGGCCCAGCGAACCCCATGGACTCTTTTGTCTGCTGGAAGGCTAACTGAAGGTTCAACTGAGAGTCCACCTGCGGGTCAAGCTGATTAGTCAAGGTGCTCGTTCCAGTCAGCAAAAGTCAGTGGGAGCGAAGGGATAAGGATGATGGAGAGAATTTCGGGGGAGAGTGGTTAGTAGGTCCGAGAATCCATGAGGATCGTTGGCCACCCCCACGTATAAATACGAAGATGAGGAAGAGAATTCTGATTCTCTCATACGTTGAATACTTTACACAATTCCTAGCAAATTCTAGCTGAAAACTCTATTGTATCAATCATCTTTTTCAATCAATAAAACCTTTACTTCTTTTCAGTCATTCTTTGAGTTTATTATCAGAGATTTAGCCCAAGAAAATTCCCCAATAACCAATATAAATTTCTGGTGTGAAACCTAGCATTTACATTTGGCGCCGACTGTGGGGACATCTTAGATCTCTTTACTCACAAATTCGAAGCATGACGTAGAACCACGGAACCAGCGAGCCACCAGCTCCCAGACCGGACTCCTCAGATCCGATCTCCTCAGTTCAAACGGCTGACAACACCGTGATCGACCCTCCTGCGACCATCATCCGCCGAAACAACCAGCTGGTGGTTCAAGGTCAGGCTCCGGCCACTGACCCAACTGAACCACAGGCCTCGGCGGTGAACGAACCTGAGCAGGAATGTGCAGGTCTCATGGCCAGCGCGATTCCAGCTGCAGTGACAGATCTCGATCTCAGCCAACCAGGCTCAGTTCAGGCTGGCACAGGCCGATCTGCTCCTTCTGGACAGGTCGCATCTGATGACCTCGGACTGCCAGATCGGGAGTCAGTCCGAACAGGGACCAGTGGATCCAGTCAGGTGACTGCGAATCTCAGTCTGGCCCGAAATCTCACTGGTAGCAGGATCCCCACTCCGGGATCCCAACCTGCCAGATCTCCCGCTGATGCGTTCACCCAGCCTTCGGCTTCACGGGTGAACCCGAACCATCACGAGCCAGTTTGGCACAACCCGATGGTCTGGACAAGGGACACGGACGGACATCAACGTTCACAGTACGTGCATCCATTTCCACCCCAGCAACAGCTGGGAGGACCCAGACCACGCCCTCCTCTGCCTCCTCCGCCTCACCAGCCGCACCCCGCAGCTGGCGGATCAGCTGGTCTGAGTGACATACTCACGACACTAGCTGACTATGGGCGGAGGCAGGAAGAATTTCAGCGCAGACAGGAAGAGCTTCACGGCGGCCTCGCAAGCCGAATTGAGCGGACTGAGCTCGACCTGACCACCCGGATTCTTGAGCTCGCCCGGCGAGGTGAGCAGCCGAGTCCACCGGGGTCTGGGAGGCAGCGCCCTCTCATTATGACCACAGACCGAATCCAGAGCGGTCAGATGCCGCAGACGGCCTTGGAGTTTGAAACCCCACCAGGTCGATCCGTTGTTGTTGACCGCAACGAGATTCAGCTAGCTGGAGACGACCTGCCAGCTCCGGAGGTCACTGGCCTAGCAGGAGGTACGAGCACGCGCAGTCTGCCGTCTCCGCCTCCACTGCCACCAAACACGACTCGGCCTGCCTGGCTGGGGTCGTCCGCATTCGCCTCGAGCTCTGGCACTCCAGGTGCCGGGCAGCGAACCGTAACCTTCGAAACAGAGGGGCGGCAGGGTGGTCACCCTGCTCCCACAACCCTTACTGAAGAAGGATGAACCAAACGTCCATATCGGGACACGTTCGAGAGCTCTCCCGTGATGAGATCAATCCCACCACCTCCGGTGGACGGGCTCAGTTGAACCATCACCTCTATTTTCACCGAGCTGAAAACCGAGCTGACATGGAGTTCTTTAGACAGAGTCTAGCTCAGGTCAATTCCCGACTGCATCAGGCCACAAGCTCAGCACCGGAAATTGACAGAGTGGTGGAGGTGACCAGACAGACCGCGTTCACGGAGCGGATCGCGAATCTGCAACTCCGTGATATTGGAAAAGTCAGGCTCCCGACCTATCCAGGAATTGGCGACCCAAAAGCTCACATCCGAGGTTTCCGCCTAGCATTAGCTCGGGCTCACCTCCCCCCTCATGAGCAGGACGCGGGCTATTGCCGACTGTTTCCCGAAAACCTGACTGGGCCCGCTTTGGAGTGGTTCTCCCGACTCCTCCAAGGGTCCATCAGCAGTTTCGAGCAGTTGGTTACCTCCTTCTTGAAGCAGTACGCCATGTTCATTGAGCACACTGCTTCCGAGGTCGACCTCTGGAAACTAAGCCAAGAGCCAAACGAAAGTTTGCGAGCTTACCTAGCTCGGTTCAAGGAAACGACTGCAAAGATCGCAAACCCAAATCGCGACCTAGTCCTTGCCGCCCTCAAGAACGGGCTCACGTACAACTCCTCGTTTCGAAGAGACTTAGCCGTGAATGGCTCACCTAGTCTTGAGGACGCTCTCCACCGGGGCCTTCGTTTCGCTCAGGCTGAGGAGGATGACCTCGTCCTGGCCGCCAAACTTGGCAGTCAGCCTCCCAGCTCGAGCAGCCACAGAAACAATAAACGACCTCACCGGTCAGAAGGCGATAGCCAGGGACAAGGGCAGCATAATTATGCTGTCACAAGTTCCCAGCAGACTCGCACCAGCAGTTATGACCCCGAGAAATACTGCACTAGGCACCAGCGTTACGGTCACGCCACTGAGGAATGTCGATTCCTCAAAACCATGCTTGCCCTCAAGTACGCTAGGGGCGAGCTGGAAGGAGTTGAGTTTTCCGACGACGAGTCTGACCGTAAGACAGCTAAGAGGAAACCTCCTGCCAAACCGGATAACACTCCGGAGGGAGGTCGCCCAAAATCTCCTCCTCCAGCTTCCAAGAAGCGGATCGACCTGGTCATGGCTGAGTTAGATCTCAACCGCGTCACCGCAGTGAGATCCAATTCCCCACCACCTGCTCCGCTGAAAACCCAGATTACGGGTCGGAGAAGGTTAGGACTGTGTTGTGGCCAGGACGCAGTCTCCCCTATGAGACGGATCGACTACATTCAGGGAGGATCCCGATTGTGTCGTGACTCCGTCAACTCTATTAAGGCTCACCAGCGTAAAGCTGAGCCCGAAGGGCGGATCAAGGCTCCGCNCCAAGGTTCCACCTCAGTCCGCCCCCAGTCAGGAAATAACCTTTACGGAGGAAGAAACTCGGACACTCAGCCAACCTC
>OVAF01003205.1:0-13037 GCA_900406245.1 Odontarrhena argentea
CTTTATTTATTTGGTGCATACCTCTCTTGGCATCAAGGTTTTTGGAATGACCCTACAAGAAATTAGAGAAAAAAAACACCGATTAATAATGAATCACAAACACCGGTTTGATTAGAATTTAAATCCACAATTAAATTTTTTAAAATTAAGAAAGTTGACTAATTCATTGAATAGAGATTCTCTCATACCACACACATAAGGGAACCAAGTTGTAGATTTTTTGAATTAAGTAAAAATAATTTAGAGACATTTTTGGGGACAAAGGAAACATGCACAGATCCTTTATTGTCGTTGTTTTTGTTACCCATCTCTTATTATGAATGAACCAAATTATGATTAAATCCATTATGATCAAAACCATGCTATGTAAGACCACCTCCAGTCATGGTACGTGGAGGGGTGCTACACAAGAACCAATGCAAGAATTAAAGAAAAAAAATGTAAATAAAAACAAAAGATCAAGGAACGCTCCTTAAATTGGGATCGCAAGGAACGTATCCTTCACTATTTTGGGGGCCAATTTCACACATGTCTCCATTTGATTGATTTAGTTGTTTTAAATCATTTTCCATTAAATTTTAATACTAAATTAGATATAAAATATAATTAAAATATTTATAAGAACCTCATTTAAGAGGTTTAGCATTGGAGATTCTCTAATGTAGCAACAACTAGGCATGATGAAGATAGTCATATACCAAACAGTCTAATGTTTTTTAAAAACGCAATGATGTACATTTTTTACTTGGAACTAACAAATGTATCATATCATTTGAATAGAGTAGTCTCATGTTACATAAATTTTTGTGAATGTTTAGAGAGAACAAACCCTAGAACATGGCGACCACCATGATGAACAGCTTGAGAGACGAGACCCATGAGTCCCACACTGCCTCCTCCATATACCAAATCAATCCTTCTCTCCACCTTCAACCACATTCCCACCATCAATTTTAATAATATTCTTTTATATATATATGCATTTATTTATGATGTAAATGGAGTTTTGTAATGATGAAAATCTACACGTGTCACAAACCCAATACTACAATCGACCCTCTCTCAGAAAAAGAAGCAACCACATCAAATATCAAATCTCAAAATTATTAAGAAAAAAGTTGAAATATAGCTTATAGCTTTATCATCATTATCATCAATCCTAATTTTCAAATGGTCACTATCCTAGTAATCCTATTATTATTCACCTAGAGATCAATCACAAATATTTATTACTCCTATTATTATTATTATAATATTTTAATTAGTGTTGTTGAACAAGTAGTATTAACCCCACAAACACACGCTTTGTACATAGAGTCATTATTCTTCCAACGAACATTTTGTTTGTCCCCTCGATGTAATCAACATAAACTGTCATTATTATTTTATCTTTCCCGTAAACAAAATCATTCCTTCTTTTTGTACTTTGGAAACTTCAAAATTATAATTAGGTTTGAGAAACCAAAATCATAGGAAAAAACAAGATATATGTGTGTGTTTGTAATAATGTAAATTACTGAAAATATTTAATAATTTAAAAAATAAAGATCATGCAAGAGTGCTGCTCGAGTGACAGGCGGGTTACAGCTAAGAATAGTAGAGAAAATTTACTATTTTTCTCATCTCATCTCTCTCTCATGTTAACCTTAACAATAAAATTCTGATTTCACAATATATATTATATAAAAATCAGCTAAACACGTTTTGGTAGATTCATCATTGTTGGTTACAACACACAATCAAAGCCCCATGCTACTCAAATCTTTCTAAGAAGATGCTAAGTCCATATCTTCATTTCTAAAGAGATAATCATAAACCAAACAAGTAGTAAGATAGATTCTAAAGAGATAGGTACTCACAAGTCACAATTACAAATGACAGAATAAGATGAACAAGAAGTGTATATTTGTGTTTAAGTTGTAAATATGAATGAACTCATGAATATTTGTATATATGTATATATATTTATAACTATAGAATATACATGTTTGTGTGTGTGATTAGAGAGAAAGATAAGAACATACCAACTCGTTACCCAATTGAATAGCAGCTTCTTGGTAAGAAGGTTTTTTGCCAGAACTGCTTCCACAAAAGACACAGATCCTCTTGAATCTTGATTTTGTCTCTTCCATCTTCTTTTTTTGTTTCTTATCTCTCTCTCTCTTTGAAGAGCTTAAAGGTGAAAGTTTTTATGATTATTATGATGAATGAGACCACACTTTGGAATTGTGTTAGTATTTATATATATTTATAGAAGAGAACAAGGAGGAGAGAATATTAATGCAAATGCGATTTCCATGCCCTTCTCCTTATAATTATTATTTTTATAATCTCTCTTTTGTTTCTCTATTTTATTTTTATTTAATTAGTAGTTTGAATATTCTCCCATGGGAACTCTATTACACGGCTTATAAAAAAAACAAAAAATATTATAAAAATATCTTTACTTATCCAGCAAATCTTTATGGAACATTTTAGTTATAATAATGTTAGTAGAAGTATTAAAACAATTTTTTATATAAATCTGATATATCTTTGAAAAGTCATTTTATGTCTGTATACGGCCGTGATTCATATGATCTCTAATTTTATTTTATTTATTTTCTTTAGTGGAAGGAGATTAGATCTATCACAGGTTGGAAGATCTGTTCAGATTTTGTATTAAGATTAGTTCATTATAATCCAGATTCATGGATCAAATCTTATACATACACTTAATTTTTTCTCAAATGTCTTTTGGTTAAGATTGCAAATAGACTTGTTATATATGTTTGGTTTCCCAACCAATAAACTTATGTCTGTTGGATTATACTGAATCAGATTAGGATTGAATTGGTCTAATCCATTTTTACATCTCTACATGTATCATCTTTTACATGATAACGTAGCATTAAGAATATGTAATAGTATTTGAACACCACGATTACACTATTTATTACAATCTAATGTAAAAACATTACANCGGGTTGAATTGGTCTAATCCATTTTTACATCTCTACATGTATCATCTTTTACATGATAACGTAGCATTAAGAATATGTGATAGTATTTGAACACCACGATTACACTATTTATAACAATCTAATGTAAAAACATTACATCATTAGTCAAAAGATTGATATCTAAACATAATATTTTGAAACTAAAGCATATACATAAATAAGTCAAGATTACAAGCTATGATCCAGAACTTGGAAATTATTTTGAAACCAAAATGCACATAAATAAGTTAAGATTAGCTGAGATTACGAGTTTTGGTCCAGAACTTAAAAACAAAAAAAAAGACAAAAGCATTAGATATTTTTAGCATTGAGATATATTATTGAAGTTGTACATTAGTTAGAGGAACACTGTCTTGTGTATATTCGATTCAAAAAAAAAACAAACACTTTCTTGTGTATAGTTACCATACGGTACAGAAAGTTAGTCACGTTTCCAGAGGGATCAATAACAAGTTTTGAGAAAAAGATAATACAAATTGCTCATTCGATGTTAATGTACACGTTGTAGAATTCATTATCACATGAAGAAGAAAAAAGAAATTTTATTTTCAAATACAATAAATATTTAGAAGATAGTGTTAGTTGTCTCAGTGCTCCGATTTGATTTCGTTTTGCTTTGTATTCTTTTAGCTATCATACATATTAGTCGCATAAGTAAACAGAACTTGTTTTCATTTTCTTTTTTTTCGATTCGTTTTTTTATTTTTCTTAATACTATAATATATATTCGATTTTTTTTTCTTTTGCGGTTTAGAAACTTGCATTTGACAAAAAAAAAAAAAAGGATTTAAATTGTTACCAAATTATAGTTTGATTACGAATAATTAATGTTGGGGAAACTTGGAATGATAGAGAAGTGTGATCACCAAGTCGCAAGACTTTCCGGAACTGCACGCTCCAATGACCCAACAAATAATCTTGCTTACAAATTATATTAGATTGATATTTTAATTTAAATCATTCCTTGTACAAAGATATAAAGAAAGCTATCATTTTAGCTAAAAACAATAGTAATGTATTATAAAAAAAAATGGTCTAGGATTGTTTTATAATTTTGAAGGTGGAATGGATCCAGTTTTTGTTTCCTCCGTGGTTGTCAATAATTTGTGAACATGAGTGGAAGAAATAAACAAATCATTTTAGGAAAACTAGAAAATTGGCAAACCTACAAATTTATATTTTATATGATCCAAAGAGGAGAAGAGATAGTTATACTTCTACAACATTCATGTTCAAACCCATCTCCGAAATAAAATTTGTTTCTATAAAATATTATTTTAAAGATTCATGAGATGTCTCGTAATCACTTATTTAACAAAAATAAAAATTAAAAGAGTTGTCTGATAATCACTTACTTGTGTATATGGTTCTTCACGTCGTTATCAAAATTTTCCACCCGCTAAAGCAATAGTGCTTCCGCGTATACACACCTACATGGTTAAACAATACTTATACATTCACGTATTTAATTAGACAATGCATTAAACGGATATGGAAAAAATATTTATATAACCAACATTATTTATTTGATTCAACCTGTCGATTAATTATTTTTTTATATATGGATCATTTGAGAAACTAAAAAAGCATCCTCTTCTTTGTTTTTCTTTTTGTGTGAAGAAAGTAAGATAGTTTACAAGTCGGCATATATATTGAATATATAACAGCTGTAAGGTGATGTAATCATCCAACAAAATTGGATGATGATCTTTACATTGAATCCTTTGACTTAACCTTTTGTTTTTTTTGCTTTATGATACATATTGGAAATTTTTATATTCTAAATCATATCTTTTAGATGCTTCTTAGACTTGAAGACCAAAGCAACACAAACCATTAGAGTAGAGTTATTAATTAGGAGAAATAAGAGTTCCTGTTACCTTTCTTTCTTAATTGTTCCACAAATGATTTTCTTTTTTGGTCCATCAATATTTAAGAATTTACATGATTGAACAATGGAATTGAGAAAACAAAATACATGTCATTTGTATTCTACGACTTCAACCCTATTAGTTTTTTACATTGCCATCATAAATTATAATAAATTTCAAAATGATAATGTACTTATATTCTTAAGGATTTTCTATTAAAAATAATCTATGAGAAANATACTTCAACCCTATTAATTTTTTATATTGCCATCATAACTTATAATAAATTTCAAAAATGATAATGTACTTATATTCTTAAGGATTTTCTATTAAAAATAATCTATGAGAAATTGAGTATCTAAGTTTTTTTTTTTTTTTTTTTTTAAAATCTAGTATCTAATTAGTTCGTATTATTGTCGAAATTGTGTTGGATTTTAGATTACAAATAGATGTCAATATTTATATGGTACTCGTAATAAAAAAACCAAATAAGTATGTTGAAGTCGTTTTCGCTAAGATATCATCAAGAAGATTGTATGAGCTGGATATATACATATAAAATTACAAAAAAAAAATTATAGCATCTTTGGTCACTTAAGATATAAATGTTTGTTAAACAAAAGAAAGATACTTCGTCATTGTTTTTCTTCACATAACAAATTTAATTATGATACTCCATTATTTCTAATTAATGTCCCTCTTCTCTCTATATTTCTTTCAAATCCATATATTTTATTTTCATATCATATGTTTGATGGTTTAAATGGTTATTTCTTAATTTTGCATAGCCATAGTTTCAGCTGGTAATATATGTGTTGTAAGAACACTTAACAAGATGATGTTATGGTTCCTTTAGTTTATTGTTGACTCTCTTTTTTGTTTGCGGACAATATTACATAATGACAACCATAACATACACCGTTAGAGTTAGACTACAAATTTTGATCAGAGTATTGTTAACTCATTATCAACATATCCACGAATATAGACATACCCCATAATATCAATCAATATACATACCCACAAATAATTACTTACTCAAATCTTTGTTAGAGACTTGGAAAAAAATTATATCACGACATTATCAACCGTTAAACAGGATATAAAACACATTTAAACAAGTTAAAAGAACTAACTTCAGAATAATTAAATGTGCATTTAAGAAAACAAAATATGAATCAAAATTTTTTATTACACAAAAATAAAAACATTGTTAGAAAAAAGGTTAATTCATCAATTGGTTGACCCCTTATTTCATCAATTCTGGCACAAAAGAAGAGCAACTTTGGTATCAGCGGCCTATCAACCACTCATATTGGGCCTTTTAAGACCCATTTTAGAAAGCTTCTAAACGAGACAGAGAGTTTCACTGTCACTGAAGTGGCGCCGAGTCTTCTTCAACCTCCAGCAAAAAAACCCCATTTGCGAAAAACCTCAAACGATCACAATCATGGAGTTTAGAGACGACTACAAATTCCTGAGAATCGAGGACGCTTTCAAGGCATTACATATCCACGTTAACCTCATCGGAGTCATCGTCGAGTTAGGTTTCCCCAATAGCTCTGGTATCCGTTAATCCCTTTCCCATTTCAGCTTCGAAATTTTATGCTTTCGATTGATAGAATCACTCTTTCAGATTGTTCATGTACGATCAAGATCATCGATCCATCACATTCAGGATCTGGTCTTCCTGTTAAATTCATCGCTCGTACCAATCAAACACTTCCCCGGATTGGAGCCATTGGGGATATAATCTTGCTTTCTCGTGTTAAGGTTCGATGCATTTCTCCACTGATATGATGGTTGTGAAGATATAGTGTGTAAGATTTGTGTTCTGGTTCTGGGATTTACATTCTTGTTTATTATGCAGATTGTGCTTGTTAACCGGAAAATCACTGCTCTCTGCAATGTAACATCGTCGTCTTCGTTTGGTTTGTTCGATGGGAAATGTGATGGGCATATGATACCGTATCAGTATTCGGCTAAATTTCAGATGAGAGAAGAGGATAAGAAGTTCTTATTAAGCCTTAGAGAATTGATGGTAACTCACCATTTTGAAGATGGTAATCATATGATTGATCCAGCAATGTTTAACATTTCTTAAGCATCCTATGCATTTGCGTGGTCCTATGGATTGATAGTGAATGGTATTGTTCATTGAAATCTCAAGATGCCAATGTGTTTTGTTTCTTTGGTAAGTTGCAATTGTATCAAGTTTGAAGATTTTTGTTTTGTTTTATGATAGGGTTATGCTGTTTCACATCCTTGAAGGATATCAAAGAAGGGGAATGTTCAAACATATCTTGTCTGGTCGGTTGATCTTCTTTTTGAAAAAAAGATTTTGGTTTCATCTTTCATATTTAGTTGTATTTAAGAAACTGGATGTGTCGAAAGTAGAGTTTATGAGCTGCTATGTGTTTGACATTGTTTCTCATTCTTTCTTTTTCCTTCAGATTGTTCACATTTCCAAGGACGAGAAGGGTAGGTGGTACATCCTTGTTTGGGATGGGACTGAGATGCCACCGTGCAATATCTTGGTAAAGTAAGCTGTATGCTTCCGACCCAGGACTCTAGTTTTTCCGTATTAGTTTTCGTTTTGAGAATATGCGTATTTCCTCTTGTCCAGCTGCTCATATTTGGTCATATATTCCAAATGTATAGTGTTGGTTCTTGAAATCTCAGTGTTTTATTTGACATCATAACAGGTCAGAAAGGCTTCCTTTATGTGTCGAACCCGAAATGCTGCCAATTCATGTCCTACGTGAGTTTCCTACTTGTGGTTCTATTTTGAGGATCATAGTAGACAGAGTTAGTGAGAAGCCGGCCATTCACTGTCTTCAACCGGGTCAACATGTCAAGTTTCTGAACCTTTTCTTTCAAAAAAATATGGGATTATGGAGTGCTACTTTTACTCCCTCAACAAAGATGCAGTACACATTGAGCGGAGATATACAAGCCTTAAGACCCCAAAGGTTTCTTCTAACACCTTTTCTTAATCTGTAATTTGATGTTGTGCTTTAAGCTAATAAAAAAAAATTTCTTACAAATTCAGAATGAGCGGAGAGAAGTTCTTATCGACATGGAACCCAAATGCACGTTGCATTAGTCCTTCACACTCAGGAATCACAGGTTATAATAAGCTCATGGTTTTGATATTTAGACACTTAACATAATGTTGAAAACTATTTGGTAATAGTAATTATGGCTTAATCTTTCTTAGGGGTTGCACATGAGGATGCTCCTTTTGTTACTCTGATGGACGTCCTGACCTATGGCAATGTATTGTATCCCAAGCTCGGATTTTGCCCAAGTTGTAGAACAGGAGTTAAAATGAAGACTTGATGTTTAGTTATTTGCTAATGCAGGTGACTGCTAAATTCAAGTGTGTTGTTCGGTTCATACAAGTATATCCTCAAGATGTCAGAAAATTCCGCGATCCCAACGGAAAATTCAAAGTGCTAGCTATACTAGAAGATGCAACCGCCAGAATCCAAGTTTCTCTATATGCTAATGAAGGGGTAAATTACTAAATCATTGTTGAGTTTATGAAGGATTTGTCCAATACTTATATCCCCAATTTCATGGACAGGAGAAGTTTCTTGGGTGGAATGACCAATCCGATGAAGAATCTTTGGACAAAAGGCTAAATAGACTATTAGGAGCTGAAGAGATGGAGCAAGTGACAAGAAATCCTCCATGGGTACAATGTTGCTTATTCTCATTCTACACAAACAAAATGGATCAATGGGGAAGCAGAAGATTCCGAATTTTCGATACATGGATCAATTCTAAATGAGGTAATATATACTGTATATAAAGTTATTAGCATTACCCTTAATGTTGTTTATGTACATTGATTACTTACATGAAGACAAAAGTATAAACAAAATAAAAAAAGTATTATTTATTCACATAGAGAACCATACAAATAAATAAATGACAATAACAATATGGTATATACTATAATAAATCTCTCCAAAGTAAATAAACCAACCAAAGCAATATCATTGACTTTCACCTAATCCCTCTCAAAAGTCAACATCACACTTGGTCCTCTGAAACTGAAACCCACTAGTGACATTAGAATTACTCAAAGGAACCTTAATCTCGCACTTAACCTTAGGCCTAAACCTCCAAGACTTGATCAACCCAAACTTAAACCTAACCCTAAGTCTCAACTTCGCATCAACCCTGTAAATCCCCGAACTCGAATCCTCACCAAGATCCTTCCTCTCACCACCATTAAGCATCACCAAACTCTGTCCTTGGAGCTTACTCGAGAACTCCGTCGTGTTCTTATGGCCCTGATAAAACGGCGAAACGTTCCCTGATCCAAATCTCTGATCACCGTAGTATCCTCTCACCTCGATCTGATCGAAGTAAACTCCGATTCTTTTGTTGGGATTACGAACGGTGAAGTTGAGGTCGAGATTGTAACGGAGGTTGTTAGAGGGATCGAGGTTGAATTGAGTGAGTTTCGCGTCGGTGACGTGGAATTTGATGGCGTTGGGACGGAATATCAGCCAGATGATTAGAGCCGCGATACCGGCGATGACGGCGAGCGTTATGAGGATGTTGAAGATGACGCTTAAGATGCAGCATCCGCAACAACTAAAGCAGCTCCCTAGGCAACCGCAGCAGCCACCGCCGTGTCGGCCGTGGCTGTAGGCGGTTTTCTTTGGTGGTGGGACTGGGATTGATGGCCCGTAGTACGCGCCGTTCAAACGTGGTTGATCCGCCATGTTTCTTTTGTTTGTTTTGGATGAGGTTTTTGAAAAAATGAATTGTTGATTTAGTGATGAAGAGAGGGTTGTATATATATATAATACAGAAATAGTGTTGTGGAGAGATAACGTGTGTTTTAGACTTTTAGGTAAACCGATTCATTTGACGCGGTTTTTGTATTTTTCAAAGTCAATCAAGACGCGGACATATTTAATTGTTACTAATGATTTGATTAATTAAATGAATGTGACATAATTCTTAGATATTTAGGATTTGATATAACAGATTTAATAAACATTTAAGATTGTTTCTCAAGTTTTAACTTTTTTTGGGTTTTGTATGATTCTTATTGGATCTATTTAATAATTTGGTGACTAATGGGATTGGTTTCTTATCTCTTATGATATACAAAAGTATCTTTACATGAATATTTTTTATTTCGACGATAAATATCTTTGTGTATAACATGTGGGAAAGTGATGATCCTTTAAAGTGTGGTAGTTGGTTACGGAATTGCAAAGAAAGATTATCTTTACTAGTATGTAATTTATGAGCTTCCAAGAAACTTCCTTAACAGCGACTGCTTTAAGATTGTCATTTTTGTTTTCAAGCTTGAAGAAAGACTTGGAAAATGAGCAAAAAATATCATTAAGTCTCCACAAAATTACAAAACGGCCCCAGTCCAAAGTTTCAAGATTATATTTAAAAATTAGCAACCTAATAAATTTTGATGTACATATAGATTGCAACCGAGGTGAATGTTAATTGTATTACAAATCTGAGCAACAGGAAAGAGAGGTTTTCGAACAAAATATCGAAAAAGTCTACAGAAAATAAATATTTATTCTAATCAATTAAAATGTTTACTAGGGCAGATTTTTTTCATTTCAAAAGATAATATAACATTGCAAAGACTTGTAATGTTTTAATGCTTTAAGATTGCCATTTTTGTTTTCTAGCTTGACCAAAAGACTTAACGAATGAGCAAAGGATATCAATAAGTCTACACAAAATTACAAACCGGTCCATGTCCATACTTTCGAAATTATATAAATATTATCATATAATAACTTTGATTTTATATATAGGTTGCAGTTGAGGTGGACTTTTTTGGAATGTTGATTGTATTTATAAATTTGATCAGTAGAATAGAGAGGTTTTCAAACAAAATGTCGAAAAAGTCTACAGAAAATAATTTTTTATCTCAATCAATGAAAATGTTTAATGCGAGAGATTTGTCCATTTCAAAAGATAATAAATATTGCAAAGACTTGTAATGTTTTAATGTGTAAAGCAAGAAAATGAAGGGAGGTTTTGTGTTGAGGATGGATGTTGTGTCACCTGTTATTGTAAAGGAAGATTAGGTGGAGACATACTTTCCAATGTTACAAATGAGAAGGTCAAGCAAATGTAATACTATATTAGTTTTAACAACAACTAAGAATAATCTTTAGTAAGGTGAGAGAAAAACAATATTTGATATATTAAAGTTCATATTTGTAAAGTTCCACATGGTTGGTACTAGCATATCCATCACAATTGTAAAAAATTTAGATAACAAAAAATTTGATATATATAAATATAACAACTATATAAAATAAAAAAATCCGTGCGTAGACGCGGGTTATCATCTAGTTTACTTATAAAAGGATTTTATTAGAAGAAAACCTCTCTTTTTTTAATATTGGGAGAAAACCTTTGTAAATGACTTTTGGGTGAGTTTCAATGTTATTTTGCAACCGAAAATATAATATCCTCAACGAATTTAACATGGCATGACAACTGGTTTTGTGTAAAATATTTAAATGAAAATTATGATTCTGAAAAGATCTCTATTTTGAATGTGAAATTGTCACTCACATACTAAATATCTCATATAAAACCATCCCAAAGTTGTCTTAAAAATGTTTTGTGCATTGCTATATAGAAATGATTTTGAGACAGCTTCCCCCGGCCCGGCGAAAATAGAACCTCACTGTCTTTAACTTACAAAGCGAACACAATATCACTAGCCTATGGAGGCTTTACATTATTTTAGCTTGTTAATGATCCCTTGTGACTGTATTAATTTAGAATATTCATGCGAGTAGAACTCTCATAATAAAATTTGATTTCTAAAAAAAAAGAAAGAGAAATCATAGTTCGTGTAAAATAAGCAACATGATTCTTCTTTTTTCAAGATCCAAGAATAAATGGAGACAAACTAACCAATATATTACCACTATTTTTTTTGTTTTATCAAGAATCACTTTTGAATGTACTGTACCTTTGAGTGGAAAAAGGCCAACTTTGGGATCTAAACATTTAAATATGTTCAAAGTTACTCTGGAATTGAAGAACAAGTCTTTAATTTTTTATCATTAATTTTCTATTTCAACATAAGCTATCAAACCCGAAAATTTAGACTAACAAAATTGAAATCTCGAGAACCAAAAATCAGTAAAAGCGGAAGCAGAGTTGGCCATAAGTTTTTAGAAGGTCACAAATTATAACAAAAAGAAAAAAAGAAACCCCAAAAAAAAAAAAAAATCGTCAGAAGAACTAGACTACAATACCGATATACAATTTACAATTTGAGTATACAAATTTCTTTCCTTTCTCGTACTTATTTATTTTATTTTTTTACGGGAGATTCTATAGACAAAGCATGATACCTAACCACAAGACTAAAACAATGTTACCACAGACACATGTTTTATTTGCGTAGCTTTAAGATCACCACGAAATGGAAGCAAAAAAGATATGATTTAAACTAGAAAACAACTAAAATTATATACACCATCTAAAATATGATTTTGTAGCTCAAAGTTTCAGTCTCTAAGCATCGATTCTCTCCGGCAAATTAAGGTTGTTGACACAAAACCGATAAGGGACAGTGTCCAAATACGAGAACAAGTCCTAAGCCAAAAAAAAAAAAAAAAAAAAAAAAAAAAAAAAAAAAAAAAAAAANTATGTAGACTGAAAACAAGACAATGACACCGTAACAGAACGCGTTCACAAACGTAATACCCATCTTTCCGACTACATATTTCAACTTTCTTTTATAACCATACTGTCGTCATCTCAAAATCATAAAGTCAACGAAACAAGAGAAGTTGCATTATTATTCCAAAGAAAAACAATTTCCATTCCAATAAATCATCATCATTGCAACCAAATCGTAATAAAAAATAAAACTATAGTATAGAATTTGTATTCCTTTTCCAATCTTTACAGCTCGTCATAAAGATAACGTAACCGATTGTAAATAAAAAAAAAACATAAAAACTTAACCACTACGAAAAAATTATTAAAGACTATATGTCCCGTATATATTACGTAATAATAAAGAAATTGACTCCGTCACCGTTAAGTCTTGATCATCAGACACTAACAGTACAAATGCTAGTAAGCGTATACTTAACGGCGTTATAACCGACGATAACTCCGGCAGCAGTGT